>JAJOOS010000030.1:0-30920 GCA_029582725.1 Solanum chiquidenum
AAACCACTACTAATTTACTCATTGATACTATTAGGTATATTTATACTCTGGTGGTATCAAAAAATAATTCAGTGAAAGCAGTACTAATTTACTCCTTTATATCATTAGGGTATATATATACCCTAATGGTATCAAGTATTGAATTCAAAATGTATTAAAATTGTTGTTTATTTTTCTCTCTTATTAAACGATATTAAAAGACATTATACCTGAATTTCAAATATTCAAAAGTTATCAATTAGTTTATGTGTTATTATATAAACTATAGTTGTGATACAATTTGAATTCAATATTATACATTGTTATAAATTTGATTGTTGTTATTTCAACAAATATAATACATTTTAACAATGTAAAATTAATTTAAATTGTACCAAAATATTTGGAATTCATACATAATATTTATAATACATTTGTATTAAAAATATTTTAGTTATATATTCAACACGTGCATTGAAACATGTATATAGTATGTATCATATATTGAATTCAAATATATTACATTTGTTATTGTTCTTTCTTATTAACGGTGTTAAAATATATTACTGTATTAAAAATATTTTAGTTATATATTCACAATGTGCATTGAATAATGCATATAATATGTGTAATGTATTGAATTCAAAATGTATTATTTTGAACTAAAAATGTTTTAGTTATATATTCACCATGTGCATTGAAACATGCCTATAATATCTTGTATATACAAAAATATTGATTAAAAAATGTATTACAATTGTTGTATATGTTTTTTCTCTTATTAGCGATGTTAAAAATGTATTATATCTAAATTTCAAATGTTATTTTAATATAATTAGAATTATTATTTTAAAGATATGTAAAAAATGTATTATATTTTAAAAATGAATTGGACATTTATTTTTAAGATATGTTAATATTATTTTTAGTATAAGCATGGCCAGTTATAGTTATGCGGAAGAGGAACTAGCAGTGATAATGGCCCTTAGTGGCGGAGCCACCTTATAGTTAGGGGGTTCGGCGGAAAATTATATTATACATAGTTAAAGTAATTTTTTAGCTATATATAATAGATGTCGAACCTCTTTCAGCTACTTTGTGTGTCAATTTCTTCATATTTTGAATTCTTTAATGAAAATCCTAACTCTGCTACTCGTGACCCTGTTTGTGGAGGCTATTTGTGGTAAGAAAAGTAAGGCTAATATGTGTAGAGTAAAAGATATGTCATAATTCGTAAATAAAGTTATACCATATATTATTTATGTAAATTGACCTATTTAAAAATTTAAAAATTACTCCAAAACTTTTATATTTCATAAAAAACACCCATCATTTATTAATTCCAACTAATATTTATCTATCAAATTACTCTATTAATAACTAATAACTATTAATCTCTGCTATCTATACAAAACATGGCAAAAAAGGAACAATTTATTTTTATTGTTGATTGTTATCAATTATATTATAAGATTATTTTCAATGAAACATGTTCGTTATTAAATGACAATACAAACTTATGTATTTTTAATAATTTTCAGAACTTATGGGTATATATCATATTTTTGAAATAATCAAATATTTCTCCCAAATTTATGACCAAAATACATAGTGAAACTTCACTCAAAAATGATTTGCCAAAAATATTTGAGAATTTGAGGCCAAACACTAACTTAGAATATAGGAAATAATAAGAAGTTGTACGGCAAAGTGGTCAAACCATTTGAAGGAAGGATCAAGTGCAACACAAATGATGCTATCAGGGGAAATCCAAGAAGAAGTTCTTATGAACTCAGTCTAAAAGACCACAAAGGGGATCATATATATATACTCACAAATAGAAGAGATACAGAAAATCACCAATAATAAAGTAATAGTTATTGCAATCAAAAAAAGTTTTGCACATTGGCTATTCAATTGAATAGGTGCAACTAAGAGAGCAGTATATACTAAACAGTTACTGTGCCAACAAGAGTAGCACAATACACAAGTTTTTGCAGCACATTAACATCGCACAACTAAAGTTTTTCTTTTTAGTTCTACATATTATAATATCTGTGAAATTTGTAATTTTTCATTTCTTATTCTAGCTTGCCTATATTTTGAGCATGATGTACTCCTTTAATTTTGTTTATTAATAAAACTGTAGCTAAAATACCACCAATGTTGTCAAATTTGTAAATCCATAAAGCTGAATTCTGGTTATCATAAGAGTTGTGACATTTGACTTTTAACTAATAAGTTACTTAAGAAAGTCAATACGACTTCAATTTCTAAAGAACTTATACCCCACTAGAGATAAGTTGGATCGCTAAAGGACAGATCAAAAACCAAACGTGTAATTTTTCTGGATATCCTAAAGTTATCACCTTCTTTTTTTTCCTTTGAGTTAGTTCATTTAAATATCAAGAAGTCAAATTTAAAGAGGTCTTGCAGAATCTATGGTATACAAAGAAACTAGTACACTAGCATTAAGGACCATATGCAAACACCTAAGGGTCACATAAATCATTTGCTGTTATGTGTAAAGGATATATGAGAAACAATTTAGTTTAGTAGTATATAATAATTTAGCTAAGAGAAAAGGAGATTGTCACAACTATGGAGATAAAACTTGATCCTTCCCCCATTCTTCACTTCAGGATCTTCTTTCTCCAACAATCATCTAAAACGAATTATGTATATCAGAGGGAAGTGTACCACCGTCATTAGACTATCTTCCAAAAGACAAATTCTTCGAGACTGAGGCCTCTTGTACGAGTGTCCTTCAAGTAACTCTGGGAATCAAGGATCCTTTCAAATATTCCTAAAATAAAACCAATGAAAACATATGTAATTAAGTTCAATGAATACAAGGGGAGTAACTGTAAGAGAAAAAGAAGTGGGGAAAGGAGGCTTGTTTCATTTGGTTTCCATTGAAGATGTGAATCAATGCTACAAAGAACTAGCAACATTTTGAAATAGAAAAGCTATCAACTCTCACTAAATAGCCAAGCTCAGGTGATTCCCTTTTATCGTAAAAAGGAAATCTGTTCAACCAAACAGTTTGATATATAACCTTAAGTCATTGCTAACACTTCTCTTTTTGCCAAATAGGTGTTCTGTACCAAACTATTGAATCCACTTGTTCAAGAAAACTTGTCTTAGCAGCAAGCTTGGCATAGCCTAGAAGTATAGTCTCTGAGTAAATAGACCACTCTCTTTTTCCAGACTCGACAACAACATACCCAATGTAATCCCACAAGTGGGCTCTGGGAAGGGTGGTGTGTATGCAGACCTTACCCCTACCTTGTGAAGGTTGAGAGGTTGTTTCCGACAAACCCTCGGCTCAAGTAAAGTATATCAAAGCAGATTTGAAAAGGAAATGCAGTAGTGAAGAAGCCATGATCAAAATAACAGAGAAGAGAAAAGTAACAACAACAAATAATACGATAACCGTAGCAAAAGAAACAACAACCAATAATAAAATCGAAGAATAAGATAGTCATATTCCAGATTCAAGATTCTCAAATTTACTTTGATCACTGCTGCATATGGGGTTTAGTAGGAAGCAGGTTCCATAGTCTAGAAGGAATGAAGTTCCATTTACCTCTATTTTGCGGAAACAAACTAACGAGGTTGTTACATGTTAAAACAGTGATCCTTCTTCTCCCGTTTTGTTCCCTACCAAACAACTAACTAGATTTGCTAAGTGTACCCTTAAAAATACATGGCTTTCTTAATCTTCCTCACCTCCTTAATACGAACAAGCATGCACCTACATACCTTGCATCTGTCAGATGCATCAATATTGTTCGAGAGATCTACTTGTAAGGAGCAAATAAGATTGATGAGTTGTGGCCACCAAATCCAAATGAATTAGATAATGCCACCTTAATATCCAGTCGTTCCTTTTTGGGACCAACAAGTATATTTGTATCCTGTTTCATAGATATTATGTATCATCAGATGCAGTGATTACCAGGTCAATAAAGAGTAAAGCTGAAATAGTAAAACAGGGGAGACATGATATATCAAATGCTTTGTATATTCAAGTCACAAAAGAATCTGTCTTGGTTGCAATATCAGAGCAAAGCCCTACTAATGCAGAAAATGTGAATCAAACTATAAAACTTGTGAGTCGTAACTCGTGAGTTTTTCATTTCCATAAAAGGCTCCACAGTAAACCAGCTTTTGGCGATATAGTAAAAACTTCAGAGAAGCTGCAAAGTTAAACTTAACTAGCTGGTCAAGCCATTAAGTGTAACTAGTGGTGGCAAATGGGCGAGTTGGGTCAAATTTGGGCGGGTTGAAAATGGGTCAACATAAAATGGGTAATAATTCACCCGCCCATATTTGATATGGGTAAAAATAGATTGGGCAACAAATGGGTTGGGTAAAATACTAGTTTACCCATATTTACCCATATTTTCATGAGAAAATAGTACTCTACTTGAGAATTCAACATGGAGAAAATATTTTAGTCTTTTTTTAGATGAAAAATGTTGAAAATGCTTCATTTAGTTTTATTGTATCATAAAAGTAAAAATAAATAAAAAATCCTATAGCTTTTCAATATAAAATAAATTTATGTAATAACAAGGGAAAAATATTTTTAATTTCAAAGTAAATGAATATTTGCATTATAGGACTAAAACGTGCTTAATGAACTTTAAGCAATCTCAATACTAATACACGATTTGCTTATTTTACACTATTATTTATTATCCAATATAAAATTAAATAAAAAATATATAATTATAATTACAAAAGAAATGTACATTTAAAATATATATTTTTGGAGGGCCAAAGACTTCACCTTTTCAATTATAGAGAAAAATAATTAGTTCTATAGAAGAACATAAAAAGGAAGAGAAGTTACAATATTTTTAGTGATATCATAAATTTTGAGTGAATAAAAGTTAGAAGCTTAATCCATTTGGTTAATTCATATTTTATCCACATTTTACCCATAACCCATATTTTTATGGGTTGAATATGGGTATCAACCCATATTTTACCCATGTAAAAAATCACTCACCCAACCCATTAAAATATGGGCGGGTTACCAAAATATGGGCTCATTTTGCCGGCACTAAGTGTAACCAACTGCATGCTCCTGATACAGCAAGCTTTCTTAGCAGTTTCATATGATAAAATTCTTTATGTATGATGATATTCCATGCTTAAATGAACAAAAGATAAATCCTTACCACGCCTTCATCTGGGTTTTCAAGATTAATATTTGGATGAACCCAACCAGTTCGTATTGCCTGAGAAGTCCAATTCTAACCGTCAGTCAGCAGTTTCAGCCAGATAATTTTTGCAAGAGGCACGTTTAAAAGTATAGTCAAGAAACATTTACAGGATGAAATCTGTAATCATCAATCACCTTAAGAATAAATTCTGCAACATCTATGTACTATCAGATTAATTTATCATTATCACAAATAAACTATAACAAAAACATGTTACTGCAACATGCTCAAGTAAATGTCCAAGGAGTGTCTATCTTCACCATCCTTTCCACTGTCGAGGCAGATTACAATGAAATTCAAGAACAGAGATGATACAATTAGAACTTTAATCTAACTTCAACTACACTGTGCAGCACCAACAAACTGCAAGGAACTATGTATGTAGCAGCAGAAAATTGTCTTTGAATTATCTCAAAATAGGTAATCACTTATTCTAAACAATCGTCATAGCTACTCTCGTAGCCAAAACAAAAAACTATACCCACATGATAAAAAAATTAGATAAAGTTCGTCTCTTTTGCTTCTTCAGTCAACATCAATTTAAATAATTTAAGTTGACAAAGTTATTCTACTCCCAGTTCTTTTGGGTTCTTAACTTCAAGCTAGAGTAACTCACAGCAGCAACATTCACTGCAAAAAGCAACAATTTCTAACATAAAATAAATTAACCACTATGGAAAGCTCCCGCTGTGCATTGTTTCAAGGCTCCCACCAATGTTCCTTTGAAAATGTCTTCTACAGGCATGAATTTCTTCTTTTAAAACTCAGATTACATATACTTTAATGAATATGATGAGACTTCCTTGCACAAGTATGCTGTCTTTTTCTTAACAATAAAAAAAAGTATGCTTCTTTTCTTCTTTTTTAAATGCAACAAGAAGTTGGTGAAGATGTGATTTTATCATTTTTAAAATAATACTACATCCTACAACTTCTATGGCTGTCTTCTTTTAAAAGTTGGATTACAACCTAAAACAACTATGAATTTGGTACCACCTAGCTATGAACATCTATACTACTAACTTAGAGAGAGGGCACTAATGTTATTCAAAGGTGAAAAGTGTGGAAAAATGACAAGATCAGCTGAACTTCTACACCAAAGAAGTAATTGAAGCACGTGCTTTACTTAAGAGAGGAGTTGGTGAAGAATATGTGTGTGTGTTGCCTGTGTGTCTATATATATATATATATATATATATATATGAATATACACATTCTGCAAGAGAAGTATAAAGACAAACCATTATCATGTGAACAAAGGAACTAAAACAATTAAGTGAAATATATGAAATGAAAACCGTGACAATCAAGTCCAAATCCATACTAAGTTTCTGAGTCAAATGAAAGAAAAGAATACGGTTGTAGATTTCTTGGTCAGGGATTAGCTTTTATGCTATAATTAGTAATTTTGAAAATTTCTGATTACTAACATATTTATCCATTGATTAGGAATTAATACACACCTAGCAAGAGATTTATTGGTTGGTGTTCCCTCAAAGTCATGGTCTTCAACAAGCACACACCTTCGCACCTTGATACTTGCATAAAAGCACCGTTATGCGAAACATTGCCATCATTGCACACAGTTTCAGGACTTAAACATGTACCCACACAGCCACACTTTTTTTTATAGAACTAAATTGGTTATATCCATTTTGTATAGCTCCTATATCATTTACATCCTACCTTATAACCACCTGTCCTGGAATTATTCAAAAATGTAAAAGGACACTCTCATTTCTGTTGGTACCGACAGTTTGAAAGGCCATTGTATTGAATATGAAACTTTTCTTTAACTTGACTCCAACTATCCATATTTTTGTTTTCTCCAGATCTCTTTTCCCAATTATTTGATGATAAAACAGTTAGTTACCTAGAAATTATAGATTACACCCAAAAATCTAGTGTAGGTTAACCTGTTTAAACACACACACACACACACACAGACCTCAGAAGTATCATTACTGTCTAATACTTCCATGACATATTCATGGTTCGAATACGTAGCCAGGAAATATTTAGAAAGTATTACCTGAATTTCATGTCTTTTTCCCTAGTCTAAACATCAGAAGAAGACCTAACTCAGGCCTATGGAGTAACTTTTCTAGATAGAAAAATTTCCTAGTCCACCTGCATAAGTGCTTGCAAAATACCTGTACCGTGTTATCATTTATAACATCTGTAGACAACATTTCAGATGACAAATAATGTAGCACGGCCTATTTAACCTCGAGGCAAGGAATCATGGGTAACTTAATTTTTACTTTGACACGTCGTCTTCTGACGGAGGATAACAGAAGATAAAAAATCTGTCCGACGTGAAGAGCGTCATAAACTACATCAGGGCGCAATATTCTAGGCAACAATATATATATAAAAAGAACTCAATTTCGTATACCCTCACCTTGATTAAGTTGGTCTATATACCACTATTAACACTAAGGGCATCCTACTGTGGCTTTCCAGAGCGTACCCAGATGTCGCGGCTAGAAACTGGTTATTTTAGTAGCTTGCATTACCCATTCCATGCATTTATACCTTCTAACTGGATGAACTTTGTACAAAGTGGAGATACCCATATCCAAGGGTAGGATTTAATATCAAAGCGGTGCAGCTTTCAATATGATATTGCACATACATTGCCATGCACTTCATTTTTATGTATGCAGGTCCTACACAAATCGTTGCTGATACTCTTGCTAGGTTTATGCTCGATAAATCAGATTGGCAGATCAGAAGTAAATCATAACCCTTCTGTAAAGAGATTCTTGAACTTGAAAGCAGATAGATTTTAAAGGATTGCATCATCACTTAGGTTTAGTTTTTTCAGATTCCAAGGTAGTTGATGTTTCTATCCCTATGAGTCATTTATGTCTACTTGAGGTTACATTGACCAACAGTTAGACATCATCAAGACCAGGTGGTTAGGCATTTACTAATTTTCCTCTCTGTAAAAAGTTAGCCAGTCCCTATACTTCCCCTTCTTTAGGTCCCACAACGTGCCATCGCTACTAATTGGCATAAATATGCATTTTCACTGGCAGATGATATTAACAACCATGTATATTTTCGGTTCTTTTTGTTGTCTATTACATCAATAAGTGAACTCAAATTCAAAAGGAAAGCAATTCATGTCACAAAATTGTAAAAAATTGAAGCTTCCTCAGTAAAACGGCTTCAGTTGTGCTCTCTGTATTAGCAGCCACAAGTTCACTCACAAGAAAAAAAAAACAAGTTCTAGAGCACACAAACAAGTGAAAATCCCAATTAATCTGTTGTTTCTTCAATTCCTCCGAAAGGGTTGCTAAAAATAGTATGAGATGCTAATGGCGTTATCTAGTTCAATTAGATGCTTACATAAATAACAGAATGATTTGGTCTATTCAACAGTATGACACCAAAATAATATCCAAATCACCCAACAGGGTACACAAGCAGAAATATCAGAATCTGCAGCCAGGAAATCTACTATGCAAGAAAATAGTTGGATGAAATGTTACACAAGAAACTAGAAAGCAACTGAACTGCAGCTGCAGCAAACTTTGAGGGGTTATGAGATAAAAGCACCTGAATAGTTGCCACAGCTTCAACAGCACCAGCAGCTCCAAGCAGGTGACCAATCATAGATTTTGTGGAGTTAACTCGCAACTGAAAACATAGAGCAGTGGCCGATTAAACAGCTGAACCAAAAATCTGAGAGGATTGGCATGGACACAGTAGTTCAATGAGAGAACTTCAATCTAACCTCTGGATTCTGGCCAAAACAATGAACAAGAGCTTGATACTCCTTAAGATCTCCTGCTGGTGTGGATGTTGCATGCGCATTAATATAGTTCACATCTTCCTTGGATACCCCTGACTGAGCTAATGCCCTCTCTACACATAGGATGACTCCAGTTCCTGCTAGTTTAGGGAATAGAAGAGTTCAAAGTTTTCCTTTTCTTTATTGTATATCTCAGTAAACATGAGATTGTGGATATCCCTGAAGGAACTGTCACCCAAAAACACACTTTTTAATTACAAAACATACCCTATGTAATCCCACAAGTGGGGTATAGAGAGGGGAAGATGGACACTGACCTTACCCCTACCTTTGTGGATTAAAGAGGTTGCTTCTAATAAACCCTTGACCAAAAGGAATGTCATCAAAGCAAGATTGCAAGAAAAATGACCACCAATACCAAGATACAAAGTAAATGAAGCAACAAATAGTAATACACATAGAAGAATAAGAAACTACAAAATTACTAAATAATACTACTAATCATGAGAAGAGGCAAGGAGGCGGCTAGCCCCATATAGTACGAAAAATTCTCACCCCTAATAACCTTGCAGTCTTGCATAAACCTCTATCACACTTCCAAAGGAGAACGTAATCTATCTGAGTCTTAGTCACCACACTAGCATAGGTCACCAGGTGCTCTTCCCTCTATTGGAAGCTCGAGTTAGCTATGACCATGACCATCTCGAAAGTTTTCGCGCAATCTAAAAGGGAAACTCCTTCATTTCTATCCCCAAAATTGAAACCTCCATGAACATCATCATATCCTGTTGAAGTGGTCCATATGTAACCATTAAAGTCTCCTCCTAACAATAGTTTCTCAGTCAGTCGGATACCTCTCATAACCTCATCCAACTCCTTTTAGAAGCGTTTTTTGATCTCCTCGTCCAAACCTACAAATGGCGCATATGCACTAATAATGTTAAAAGTGAGCCCTCCCAAAACTAGTTTAATGGCCATCATCCTATCATTCATCCTCCTAACCTCTACCACTTGCTCCCTGAGTTCCTTGTTTACAAAAATACCTACTCCATTTCTACTCCTCGAGCTTCCTGAGTAACACAACTTAAACCCGTCTACATCTCTAGCCTTGGTTCCTACCCATTTGATTTCTTAGACTCAAGCTACATTGATCTTCCTCTTCTTGAGAAATCTTCACTAACTCTATCTTATTAACCATTGAAAAGAACCCCAACAATCGAATAGCTTCACAAGAGAACTGTACAATTTTTGGATGAAAATTCCGACATATCTGTTATATAGATTCGTGTACCCATACGGATACGGTAAGGATGTGCATAACCATATAACTATCCGGTATGAGTAAATGCAATTTTTGCTAAGTTTTACTGAATTTAAAGGTCCACAAGAAGAATATATATGTCACGCCCATTCAACATGGACACATCTACACAAATTAAGAATATATTATTTTTTTTGACAAAGGAAACCCGCAGCCGCTACCCTGGACTTCTTGTTCGAGTAGGAATATTTCGATCACAGGGTAAAACCCCCACTCCTATGCAATAGCTCGCAAACCACACATGAGAGGTAACCCACACTAGGCAAGCCCGATGTGACGAGCTCAACCCAGAAGGCAAACCCCTTGCTTTCGCAGACAAGGGGTTTCGAACTTGAGACCTCCAACATGGAAGTCCAAGCCCAAACCACTGGGCCACCCCAAAGGGTAAAATTAAGAATATATATATGAGAGAAATTACCTTTAGGATGAGGCTCTGTCATGTGATAAGCATCACAAGTAAAACTTCCACCTAGAAATTCAGCATAGATTGTTGCACCTCTTTGCTGCTCATGAAATTTAAAAAGAAAACTTAAAACAATTATATGACCCGGGATTGGCTTTTTATCTTTCATATTCTGTTTGAGGATCAACAAGCGGGTGAGCAAGAAAGCATTTATTGATTTTGAAGCATAAATCACCTTGGCATGCTCAAGTTCTTCCAGAAGCAGGACACCAGCTCCTTCACCCATGACAAATCCATCGCGATTCTGTCCACGATTAAGATAAAAATAAGAAGGAAGCAATTCTTACTAAATATGCTACACACACGCACAACCAGAAAAAGGATGGGGTTAAAATTTTGTAGTGCTATTGCTTTCATCTTACAAGTCATTTGAATATAGCAATCAACATAAGCACGTAAGATGTATGAAATAAATTGAGAATCCCGTAAAAGGTCATGATTCTCTGTAAAGTGCATCCTATCGTCTATGGTGATTGGAATATCATATTTGCTCCAAATATTCCACCAATATAAAACAGGTATTTTCATGGAATGGAAACTGCAATTTGAGATATGCATAACTCACTCAGTAAACAAGAGAAAAATTCAAAGTCGAATATTTCTAATTTCCTATTAGTACCAAACTCAAGAACTGCAACAGGAATAGCACAAGTACACTAGAATCACCACTCCATTCCACAAATATTTGTGCTAACAACTAGACAGAAAGCAGAGGAACAAGAGCAAAAGATTTACAAGACATTACACTATCCCAAGGCCGAGAAGCTCTTGAAGGGTCGGTATTTCTCTGTGAAAGTGCTCTGCAAGCAACAAATCCTCCCAATCCTGCAAAAGAAATAAAAAAACAAAATAACATGAAGTTATATAAAACAACAGTTTTACAACCTCAGCTTGATAGGCTAAACTTCTGGTAAAAGAGAACAGGTACATACCAATTGGTATAATTGCTGCATCTGATCCACCGCACAGCATCAAGTCCTACATTGTCATTGTGTAAAAAGAGAGAACTAAGCTACTAAGAATGTTAATTCTTGGAGTCATCTGTCTATGTATAAGAAACTCTATGAACAATGGTGAGACGAAACTGAATCCTCTGCTTCCTACAGGTTTCTACGACTTAAAGGCTTGAAACTTACAGCTTCACCTCTAATGATGTGGTTAGCGGCATTCAATATGCAGAAGTTGCTTGTTGCACATGCTGTTGAAATTGAATAATTTGGACCCATCCATCCCTGCAATTGAATTTTTAAGAAGGCACACAAATCTGGGCGTTACTTAATCATATATCACAGCTAATAACTTAAAAACTTAAACTTTGGCTAACCAGGTCCATGGCAAGCATGGCAGAACCCATGTTTGTAGTTGCAAATGGGACACAAAAAGGATTCATCTTCCTATAGGAAACCCTTAGAGCCTCTATTGCATCATTAAAAACCTGCTCAAGTAAAGCAAATCAGTTAGTGAGTTGTCACTTAGTTTGGTTCTAGCAAAGACTACTGGTCTGCATAGGGATTCTCTCCAAGGAGATCTCAATGCATGGGCAATCATGTACAAGCCATTGCTCAATTATATTTGAGATGTTGGAGACCAAATAGAGCTAGCTGATCCCAGAAGCACATAAATAACAAAATAAAATGGAAAAAGAAAGTTGGCATATTTGACCAGCGAAATTTTCATCAGATTTGTGATTAAAGAAAAAGAAAGTGGATCACCTTCATCCCACCCATAGCAGAGCCAATTAAAACTCCACATCTTCTTTTATCCAATTCATTCATCATGTCTTCAGTAATTCCACCATCTGAGAGTGCTTTCTTACCAGCCGTTAGCATGTAAAGCATGAACTTGTCCATTCTTTTAGAAAGTTTGGGTACAATCCAGCCATCAGTTGAGAAAGACTTGATCTCTCCAGCAATTCTCTACGATATATACCTCATTATCAACATCTAAATAACTAAAGTTGAAGAAAACAAGCCCAAGAAGAAGACGTACTGTTGGATACTGAGAACAATCAAAAGATTCTATTTCACTTATGCCACTGACACCTTCAAGCAGGTTTTCATAAAACGTGTGGGGATCATGACCAACTGGTGTGGTCACACCCATCCCTGTCACAACAACTCGCCTTTCCTTGGTTGGAGGTTTCTTCTTTGGTGCGGCTTCCATGGCTGATTGGGAAGCTATTGCCATTACCTCTCCTGGTACAAGGAGTGGCCAAATACATCAAAATCTATGTAGGAAAGTTGATAACTTGACAGAAAGCGTATTAGAAAATGATGTAGAAATTCACATCTTTGTAGTTCTGTGGCAGTACTCCAAAGAAGACCCAATCGTGTAGCTTGATACAAAAGACAGATAATATTTTCCAGAAAAAAAAAAGATCCATGATAAAATCATTTTCTAAATTTTGGTCATCACAAGGTAACCACTTTCTACCAAAAAAAAGGAAGGGGGGACAATGAATTCCTTTACGTCCAGCCAATAACTACAACTCTTAAACTTGTTCCAACAAGCTTTTTTCAATCTCTAATACTAAAAAAAATCACACAACATTATGCACATATTTTATCTTCCACCTTGTATGATCATCATAAGCACCTATTTTTTAATACCCAACCAAACTTTCGACAAGAACCAACAAGTATGAGAAAATACACTAATGCTAGCCCAAAGAAACAACCAAGAAACAAAGTTGGAAGTGTTGAGGCATGATCTCGAAATCCAACAAGAAACAAGTTTGCAGACATTAAGCAACAAACAAATTGCATGATCTATCACTCTTTTCACATGACACGCAATGCTAAAATGAACAAGTCTAGAATAATCAATAAACCCAATTCAATTTCACCAACCTGGGTCTGTTTTAAAATGTAAAAAAACAAACACAAGCACACACTCACTAACTAGCTATAACAATCAACCATGCAACCTTGAGAATAAACACACTCCAAAATAACAAATGCATCTCCAATTCTAACCAACCTTATTTTTAACGAAACAAATGAAAAGGGCAGGAAAAACCCATCAAGGTAGAATTTACCTGTTTGAGCAGAAGAGATATTTTTTGTTGGGGGACGAGTAGCTGCGGATCCGGTAAATAGAAAGCAGGAATTGGAAGAGGAAAATCCAGTAATGGTACGGTTAGGTTGAGATAAGAAGGAAGAAGAGATTGGAAATGTAAGAGGATTATTGGATTTGGAGTTTATGAAAACCCCTTTGGTTGTTTTACTTGGAATAGCCCATTTGCATTTAGACTTATAAATCCCAAAAAAACCATGTAATTCATGCTCCTTTTCACCAGGAACTGACATGCATGACCCAATCATCCATGACGATACCGTCGATGACGCCATTTTCTTAAAATTCCGATCAAACTATACAACCCCTCTATATATAGAGAGATATAAGCTTTGAACTCAAAAGATGAAAGAAGACGATAACAATGGTGAAAAATGCAGGGGCGGAGAGTTCAGTTCAGAAAAACTTTAGAGCGGAGGGGGGTTGGTTAAATCTGAGAGAGATGAAGAAACAAAAATATGTTGTCGTTTTCCTGGATCTCTGCGCACTATAAAAAACCATATTAGAGCCAAGCTTTTATTTTTATATTTTTTATTATTAGACTAATATTTTTTAATTCTAATTCTTTAAAAAAATAAACACAATATCTGAGTCCTGGTATAAACAGCTCCAGCCAAGTGTTCTCTCACTCTATACTATAAATTCCAAATCTTTTGCTCTTATCTATGTCTCATGTGCCAACCACAATATGCAAACAAACTTAATACTCCTAAACAATAAAATAATCTATTGTCTCTATTTCATATTAAATGAGCATCTTGTTAAAAATATGTGTCACATACATCTTGTTTATTTATTAAATTATTATGTTTTTTTTAATTTCTACAATTAATATGACCTTGAAAGTTTAAATAAATTTTGAAGATCTAATTTTTTTTTCAAGAGACTAATTAATATAAACAAAGAGCAAAATAATAAAGTTGATCAATATATTAATGATTTTTAATTACACTGTTAAATAGAAAAGGTACATCTAATATGGAAGGAAGGGAGTAAATTTTTAAATTTCACTTTTTTTTGAACTTAGAATTCAATAATATTTAGTTTGATATTTTTTTTAAATCAATTAGACAATTACTATTATATATATATATATATATATTTAAAAAGAGGGAGAGAGAGTATATATTTTTACATTCTCTTGGTTTTGTTTTAATAGTATTGCTTTGTTAATTGTTGGAGTCCGAAACCTAAATAAGCCACAAAAAATAAAGGTGATCTAAATAAGCTACTATTCTAGTAAGTAACTAAAATAGGCTTAGTGGAAGAAAAAAATTCGTTTTATGCAATCTTCCAAACATTTTCTATTAGGCTCATAACGTGTATATTTTAATATATAATAGAACTATTTCTTACACTTTGTAAAGTGTAAGTTTTTCTTACGCTTTATAAAGTGGAAGAAAAAATTATGTTTTATAAAGAGGAATATTTTCACGTTTTGTATTAAATTGTATCTCTTTATGAAGCTTTTGCAGTGTTTGTCATATAATTATATTGATTTGACATATAGAAAAAATTACTCCTTGTATTTTTATTTTTTTATTCTGAAAACTCCTCCAAGCTTTATTTAAGGACGTTCAAACATAGCACCTTCAACATCTTTAGTCTTCTATTTTTCTTCATTTCAATCCCAAAAAAAAAGTCTTCTAAATCAAAAGTTAGAGTTTTGATTTATTGGGATGGCGAAATTATACATGACTTAAATACCGTTTATTATAATTGTCTTCCCAAACACAATGCTAAATATTTAATTAATGTCCGATATCATAAAAAAAATCATCATTTTATAAAAGAATGGGTATAAATAGTACTGATTATAATTTGAAACCCTACTTTATTTTTGTCACAAGTACAAGTAATTTTTGGAGAGTGGATTATCTATAGTGACGAATCATTGACCGACTTTTTAAGGATTTCAAATGACTATATAGATCAAATCAAGTTAACACTTATGATACATAATGTAATAATTTTTTCCTTAACTAGAGCTTGGAGGAATTTTCAGAATAAAAAAATAAAAATACATAATGTAATAAAGTTTTTTCATATATCAAATCAATATAATTGTATGACAAACACTGCAAAAGCTTCATAAAGAGATACAATTTAATGCAAAACGTGAAAAATATTCCTCTTTGTAAAATATAATTTTTTCTTCCACTTTACAAAGTGTAAGAAAAACTTCCACTTTACAAAGTGTAAGAAATAGTTCCGTTATATATTAATATATACATGTTATGAGACTAACGGAAAACGTTTGGAATATTGCATAAAATAAAAAAATTTCTTCCACTAAGCCTATTTTAGTTACTTACTATAATAGTGGCTTATTTTGATCACTTTTATTTTTTTATGGCTTATTTAGATTTCGGACTCCAACTTGTTCATGACAAAAAATGAAAAAAAATCAAATTAAACCAATTAGACAGTTAGTATTTATTATTATTATTATTATATGTGTGTGTATGTATATATATAAAATAAATAGCCTTTCTCTGGGATGAGTTCGATAGTTATAAAATCAAGTGTTTTAAATTTTCATAAATTACAGGCTATATAGCTGAGTTTAGCTACGTAATTTTGAAGAAAAAAAATCTTAATTTTATTGAGTAAAAATTTATAGTGAAGATTATGAGAATAGTTTGACTAATTTAATAATTATTTTTTACACGGTTAAATTTATAATATAGAGTTTAATTATTAAGATTAGTTTTTTTTATCATATTGTTCTTAAAATTAGTAAATAATTTCATTATTATTAATACGGGGACAATTCCCCCACCCACATACATCTAAAGTTCATGATAAATGCTCTTAATCGTAAGAATTTGAGCAAAACGGGAGACTATGAGATTAGTTTGACAATTTTTAATAATTATTTTTTACACTACTAATTTATAAATAAATTTAAATTACCAACATTATTTTTTAAATTATAGCATTTTTAGGACTAGTAAATAAATTCATTATTGCTATAGGAAAATAAAATGTTTAAATAGTTATGTAAAATAAGGTACATAGTAATAATTTCATGTTCAGAAACAATAACTCATTCAGAAGGAGAAAAAGAAAAGAGAAATAATATATATATCCTCCCCCTCCCCCTCCCAAAACATAAAAATAATAAAGATAAAATAGATTTATTTTGAATAATTTAAGGGTAAAATTAACATTTTTTTTCTTAATTTTGAACAATTGTTACGAAGAATAGTTTATTTAATTAGGTGTAGAACAATTTAAAACTAATTGACTAATTACAATGATATTTTTAAGCAAAAAATCTAACAAAATTAATAAACGTATTTGTAATAAGATGCGAACAAAATTTATAGTCATAAAAATTCAACGATAGTTAGACGCTTGATTATGAAAAAAAGCACATAAAATTTATACTAAAATATTCAGAGATAATTAGACACCTAATTATAAGAACAAAAAGAGTCAAGAATGACACTAAATGATGTGAAATTAAATTAATAGTTTAGGTTAAAATATTTTTACCGTTAATAGTATGATCCAAAATATTCTCATTATTAGTTAATAGATAAAAAAGTCCATTTCTCCACACACACACATATATATATATATATATATATATATATATTAGCTAATTTTAATTTTAAAAGAAGAAACATGAATGATAGAAATGACAATAGAGTGCGCAAAGATGGCGTGGGACGAATTTAAGACTGTGCAAGAGTAGGACGGTTAATCTCAACGTGGGAGTTGGGCGGAGCCGATTAAAATCTTAATTTTTAATATTTTGCGGGTGAATAATTATGTAGATTGAAAAATTGTCTATTAAAATCAAGAAGTCAGCTGAAGGTTTTTAATTTTATGTTGTTTGTTCAGCTAAATTTTGTGAAATCAATTAATGTGGCCTTCAAAATCTCGTTTTGATTTCTGACAACATAAAATTAGAAACTTTGAGTTATCTTCACTTGTAGTACAAAAATTAAGGAATAATTTATTATTAAATTGCTAGCTTGCCTAATAAAAGATTTATAATAATTAAAAATGTTACTAGCTAATAGCCTAATAAAATAATTTTAAGTCAACATTTAAATTATTTAAAATATAATTATGATGATTTATAAAACTTTAAAATATTTGTATATGTAAATAATGAAGTAATGAAAATAAATATAAGTGAGATGGAGCGAATTTATGTGGTACATGATGAAGCGAATTGAGAATAGATAAAAATGTTATGCAGGGTTGATAATTTTGTGGGTTTGACTACCCCTCCCCACACCCATTGTCACCCCTACAGAGTGGGTTCTTTAAAAGTAAGGAGTATTTCAAATAAATATATTATTTTTTTCTTTTAAAATATTTTTTTCTAATAATAATTCTTTTTATTAGAAATGTTTATCCTACAAAATTACGGTTGTCTAAACTCAAAAATAGCTAGTTTTAGACACCTAATTTTGACATGTTAAGATTTTAGTCTTTTACTATTCGATCAATTTAAGAAAAAAACTGATTTTCACCACAGTCTAGGAGGGGTGCGTATTAGTTGGGATTTAGTTTGTCAGTTTTTTATTTGTGAACACGCTAAATTGATTCCTAAATCAATAAAATATTTATGATTGATTGCGTTTAATCAGTTTTTAGTCCTTAACACGGCTCGATTTTTTATTTAATCAGTAAGAAAATGTTCATATAATCATATATACATGATGTTCATAAAATAAAAATAATAGAAAGAATAAAAGTGCAACACAAATTTCTATATGATCACTGTTGTTTGCGATAAAATTGTTCGAATTTCTTCTAAAGACTCATGCAATAAATTACAAAAAACAATATTAAAGTGCCTTTCTTTATAACAGTTGAATCTAAAACTAAGAAGAGAGAATGTGTAGCAATAGAAAGACAGATAACACGTAATTTGTATTGCCTACAAACCGAAAGTTATACTAAAATTTAGGGAATATGGTTGGTAAAATATTAAAGCTCATATAATTAAGAGCAAAATTTAGGATATTGATTTAAGTATTAACCAAAATGATCAAACTGAACATCAAATTGATAATCTAACCAAAAAAATTATAAAATCGTTTTAAAAGTATCAACTCAATAACACAATATTAAAAAATTAATAATATTTTTTCAATTTTATTTATTGATTAAACCAATTTTATGCACATGCTTTCTTTCTTAATTATGCAAAAACTATTTTGATTAGGTTCAATTGATCTTTCTTTCCAAAATGTTATACAACTACATAGGAGTAATTATTTTTGTGCTTTATATAAATTGTACTTAGAATATCCCCAATAGGAAAAAGATTCCAATGTAGTGACGGAAAAGGGTCAAAATTGCCCCTAAACTATGAGATATAGATTACTTATACCCTCCGTTACATTTTAGGATCAAAAATGCCCCTACCATTATCCTAAGAGACAACAATTACCCTTAGGACTTAACAGAAGTGATTTGGCAAGCCACATGGCACTAATTCCGCCACATAGGCTTGCCAACTAGGATACCCACTAAATTTTTTTACCCAATTAATAATTCAACCCTAACCCATTTTTATTAGACCCACCCACTAAATTTAGGAGGGAAACATCATATTTTTCACCTCATTCCATTTTCATTATTCAATTCACCACAAACCTGAAGAAACAATTTCCATCTACCGTCACTTGTATAATCTTTAAGCTCAATGCATCAAGCTGAGCTCGAAATTCAGAAATATCAGCCTGCTTTCCGTGCTTTTTAGCCTGTCGCATACAGTAACATACACAAAACAGCACATAGACTCCATATTGATAACAAACAAATACACTCAAATTTGTGAAGTAAAATCTAATCCTATTAAGCTAAGTTAGAACGAAAAATCATATACACCAAGTAATCAACAATGAATTTTTGCAATCCCAAACAAATTGAAAACAGTTATACGAATTTGAGTTAATCCAAAATACATACATGATAAATTACTGCGGAAGGTTCTGAAATTTGGCATCCCTCTATACCACAAAGATTGGGTTGCTGCCTGTCCTGTGAAGCTCAGCTATCTCTCTGGTCCAAATTTTGATGTATAACAGACAGCCATGAGATTCCGCTTTAGCCTTGAAACCAATCCCAATGATCTTGAGGAAGCAAAAGAATTTAGCAAAAGCAAAAACACCTGCTCGTTCTTAGTTAGAATCGTGGTGTATCAAGTTATCGGAGTAGTGTCCACTCTACTATATTTAAGCTCATCTAAGTCCAATATTAGATGAACAAAATAAACAGTAGTACTGCATCAATTGAGTAATAGTTTATTGAAGGCCAAAAGACCAGTGTTATCAAAAGCAAAAAGCGCAAAAAAAACTCTTAAGGTTCATTAGCTACAATATCTTCATCACTAACAACTCCAATTGTTAACTCGCCTCCTAATTCTTTTACATGTCTTATCGCATTTGCATGACCATAATACATCAGGTCAAAACACCCATCCATATAAACATGAACGCGCTTCTTCCAACACTTCATTTTACGAAAGATAATTAGATTGGGTAAAAAAATGGGGAGATTATGTTGCCTGATATGGAGAAAGTAATTCGAATTAGGATAGTTTCATTAGAGGTGGATCGAGTTCAATTATATGAAACTGCACAATAGACGCCTCTGTTTCAATGAAGAGACAGAATCATTTATATGTATAACAAGAAAATTATTGAATCTTTGCAGCATGATGACTTTCCCCAAGCTTCGCGGTTACTATCACTGTATTTCCTAGTCATATGCCTGATGCAATCTTTCTCAAGACACTCGCAACACTCGCAAACCTTGATTAATCCACCCCTGAATAGAGGATCTGGATCAATATCATTTCTTATCGAATACCCATGAATTTGTTCGATCAAATATGCATCCACCATATCAAAACAAGCACGAATAAAGTGATCAGATGTTTTTGTTGTCCATAAGACCAGATCAATTTCAATAGTCACTGACTTTGACGACTAAAGGATTCTCCATGAGAGCAACATAGAAAAAACATAAAGGAATTCATACCATAACAACAACTTAACTGCAACAAGCAACAATAATACTTGTTGATCACATGTTAAATTTCAAAAATTGGCCAAACAACAATACTGAAATCCAAACCATAACAATTAACACCTTAACTAACCCAAAACAAACCAAGAACCTGAAACAAAAACTGGCCAAACAAATATTCATTCAAAACAAAGCTTCAGTTCGAAATAAAACATAAACAATTGTGTATTGTTTGCATCCATAACACAAAAAAAAAAAATGGTAATGCCATTGTTTGCATTTGCCAGATCATACAAAAACCAACATTTCAGTATCTCAAAAAAAAATAACAGAAGCTGGCACATACATAATACTTCCAACTACCTAGAGTCTAAATTTGGGATCTTCCATTTCCTATCTTGGTCTTCAACTTCCCCACCTTCTTCTCCCTTGCCCTTTCCAACTGATTACTAGTCATAGCTTATTTTCCTTTTCATGTGACTTTAGTGGGTGAGTAAGGCAAATATGTAGGCTCACTCACTCCTCTATGATCACCTCTAAAAGTGATCACTCTATTGGCAGATCTTGTTTGTTGGTTCTGCCTCATCTTAAGCCTTGTTAACTCTTCAAAAATTATACGAGGCCTTAAAACATGATCAATTTCAAGTTCTCTAGTAGGACCAAAAGGCTCATATTGTCTCTGTCTTGGTGCAGATATGTCACTTTCAAATCCTTCTTGAGTTAGTTGAGGGGCTGAACTATTGACATAAAAAACTTCTTCATCTTGTTCTACTTCTTCAGTCCTGCCCCTCTTCCACTTAAGACTTGAAATGCTGCCTTCCTCACTAGCCTAAAATATTTTTAAATAAGTCATTAAATTAGTTCATATGAACATTATATAGCTAACTTTTAAATTAAAAAATTGTTACCTTGCAAGACCTTGCATTGTGAGCTTGTGAACCAAACTTGCTACATGTCATCTTAGTTCCTTTTCTTGAGTGAGACCACTCTCCAGCTCTTTTGATTGCTGCATTTTTTTCTCTATCTCTTTTAAATTTTGGCCTTCCAACAGTTTTCACAAGATCAGGTGGGTCCATGGCATGTTCTGGCAATACTTGCCAGAATTGTTCACCTCTCATAGGCAACAACTTGGCCCCGTATGTTTTAAGATAGGCTTCTTTAGTGTACCACCAACTTATTTCATCTTGAGGCTCAATATTTTTGTAGCAGAATGCCTTGATGGCATGGGATGCCAGTCAACTGCCAAGACCTAAAATGAAAAGCAATAATCAGTTCGTGTGAATATTACATAATCACAGTTACATAATAGTCTCAATTAATATATTTACCTGCAACTGCACTTCTTCTCCACAATATTCACTATGTGCCTATCTTCACCCTCAGACACTTCAAACCCAAGGTCCCCATTAAACTCAAGCTTGCATAAGTTGGCAATCTTACTGTAGGCAATGAACAATTCCATATACCTAGGACTGTGTTTGTAATGAATGTTCCATGTTTCTGCCTCTTTTTCCTTCTTTCTCAACCTGTTCATTATTTTGACTCTAATCTCTTCAAGCATCTTCAAGATAGGCTTGCCTCTAGGTACCAAGATCCAAGAGTTGAAGGATTCAGTGAAATTATTATCTACCATCTGATTTTTGCACACAGTATCAAAATATGTTCTGCACCATTTTTGTGGTGGAAACTTGACCAAATCTTTAGCAGCTTCCGCTGATAATGCACTAAGAACATTCAATTGGTCCTTAAAATCTTCTTTATAAGTACACCAAGCAGCCCACCACATAAGTTTCTTCATCTCTCTGATCCTAAATCTCTTCATCCAATTGGCCTTAACATGTCTTACACAATATCTATAAATAATTAGAAGTTCATGTTAGTTAGCAAAACCAAGATAGCACTTAAAAGCATCTTAATAGTACATATGGTTTGATAATGGAAGGACATTTTCCACTGCATTCAGTAATCCCTGTACATGTCAAACCAATTAGTACTTATAAAGAACTGTATATTATTAGGTTACATAAACACAAATTACTACTTACCTTCTGCATGTCAGACATAAATGTGATGCTATCACCATTCTTCATATTCAATGACTTCTCCAACAACTGTAAGAACCATGTTCATGTCGTAGTGGTCTCCTTATCCACTACAGCCCACGCCAATGGATAGAAAGAGTTATCGCAGTCTTGTGCCATAGCCACCAGTAATTGCCCCTTGCATTGGCCCTTTAAAAAGGTCCCATCAAGTCCTATGAATGGTCTTAATCCTTCTTTCCATCCAACCTTCATTGCATTAAAACATATGTACATTCTGAGAAATTTTCTTTTTCCTTGTACCATTGCATCTTTTGATAAGTTAACCACCATATCACTACCGGGATTAGTCATTCTAATCTCATTTGCATACGCCTTCAATCTGTTGTACTCATCCAAAAAACTGCCTTGCATTTTTTGAAGGGTCATTCTCTTGGCCCTTTTCAACTTTGAATCATTAGTATTTAAGTTGAAATTATCCATCAAGTCTTGTTTCATATCCTTCAGCGCATACTTGGGATTATTCTGAACTTTGCTTTTGAAATAATGGGATAAAGTGTTTGTGGTAGCTCTAGGATTGTGTAATGCCTCTTCACAGTTGTGTTCTTGCTTAAAAGTCTTAAGTTTATATCCTGGACCTTTACCATCAAGTGAAACAAGAATTGCAAATGGACAGCCCTCTATGCATCTGTATCTTAATCTTTTTCGGTCACTTTTTGCAACTTTCAAAGGTTTTTTAGTCGCCAGGGCATATAAATTACAAGCTTTCCTAGCATCATCTAAGTTCTTAAAGGTCATATTAAGAAACATGTCTTTGTAATGACTTAGATTAGCATTGACTTCCTTGTTTTTTTGCATCTTAATGAGCTCTAATTCATCAAAGTCATACTCACCATCTGAAGTAGGATCAACCAAACCATCATCACTTTCTGACTCGGCGTCAGTCCCATACTCACACTGAACATGATATGTTTCACTATGATTGATAATGTTAGGGGCAAAAACAATTTCTTCATTATCATCAACATCAAATACATGAACTACCCTAAACGTTTCAGTTAGTAACTCCTGAAGTATCCTAATTCCTTCAGAATCTTAACCAAAAACAAATTTCCAGAAGGTCCTTTCACAAGTACTTGTTTAACTAATACAAAACCCAAGTTATTTTCAAACACCTCTTTTATGTCAATCAAATTTAGGTGATTGGAATTAAAGGCCCTCAAAGAATGAACATACCTCTCATCATATAGTAGGTGAGGTTTTAAAGTCCATTTACCTCCATGGTGAAATAAAAGATCAACATTCATATCTTCCATATTGAATTTTCTGCCAAACAAATAGCAAACCCCCACATTAATAAACTAAGCACATATAAATAAGAAAAAAGCTTCTAACAAGAATAAAGTGACTTTTATAACATATAAAAACAAAGCAAGTGACTTAGCAGTAAAAAAACACCAAAAAGAGGGATTAAACAATGCTTAGATTGGGACCACACATTCAGACTCGAGAATAAAAATCTTAAATTATTTGAAAGTAGCCTAAATATGTGTCAATACCAACATAAAAACAACAAGAAGGGACCTCAAAACAAGATAAAAGACATACAAAACTTTAACTCCTCCCGACAGATCAAATCCCAACACATGTAAAATTGAAGAAAAAGTAGTATTTTATCTCAAATATGAAGAATCATCAGAATATACATCAATATATATACTAAAATATTGGCAAACCAATTTTGCATATAAACCCTAACTTCAAAATACAACTATGAAAAATGTTTAAAATCCTACTGAAAGTAAACAAAAAACCAGTTACATACTGAAATAGAAGAGAATTTACCTTCTAGATCGAGATTCCAGAAGAAAAGATTCTTCAAGTGAAATATGTTCTTCAAAAAAATCTCCTTGGTGAATTGAATAATGAAAATGGAATGAGGTGAAAAATATGATGTTTTCCTCCTAAATTTAGTGGGTGGGTCTAATAAAAATGGGTTAGGGTTGAATTATTAATTGGGTCAAAAAATTTAGTGGGTATCCTAGTTGGCAAGCCTATGTGGCGGAATTAGTGCCATGTGGCTTGCCAAATCACTTCTGTTAAGTCCTAAGGGTAATTGTGGTCTCTTAGGATAACGATAGGGGCATTTTTTATCCTAAAATGTAACGGAGGGTATAAGTGGTCTATATCTCATAGTTCAGGGGCAATTTTGACCCTTTTCCGATGTAGTGATAATGAAATTTTCAGCTTATCCTACATTACAATTCAAAATAAGTTACGTCACTCTATTCTATATATATATTTTTTGGAACTTTCGCAAATAATCAATATGATAAATTTAATTATATTTTATACCTATAGTTTAGGTATTTACGAGCTGTAGCTACAGTTTAAGCTATCTCGTTTATATAATTCATAGGTTTGTATAATTTGTGGGTACATTTGTATAATTAAGTTATTTTTGTATCGAAATAATGAATTTATACAATTACAAACATCAGAAGTGTAAACATTATACAAATTATATTATACAAATTCTGAATTATACAAAAGTCATACAAATTATATTATACTTTTGCTACTGTATTTAATATTTTTTACTAATGTTGGAATTTTTTACTTTTGCTACTATATTCAATTTTTATTGTCAGTTTTACTATATGAAGAAAAAGATACTCCATCTATTTATGTTTATTTGTATACTATATTATTTGAGATGTTTAATAATATTTGTCTAGTTTATAAAATTAATGAATATTTATTATTATGTGTCTATTTTACCTTTATTATTAAATACTATTTATTTTTCAAAATTTAAATGACTTATATTTAATAAGAATGATTTGGTAAAATTACTGTATCATTTATATTTTATATTTAAGATTAACTACTCACTTTAAGTCTATTAAAGAAAAAATACAACCATCAATGTAATAATAAATATATACATTTCATTTATTAGTTTTTAAAGGGGGTACAAAATTCATTCTAGACAAGTTTTTTTTATTAATTAAAAACAATATTCAGTGTTTGATATTATACGAAATCTAATTAATGTAATTTACATCGCATACGCCTCTAAAAGAAAGTGTTTTGGCCAAAAAATTAAAAAGTCTATAATATTTATTTTATTTTAAATAATTTTTTTTTCTATTTTTTAATTAAAAGATATTAAAGTTAAAGAGGTAAAATGTTTAAAAAGATAAAATAAAATAGTGTAAAATATATTATATTTATCATTCTAGCCAAATTTTCTGGCAAAAAGAATTTTTTCTTATAAAAATATATATTCAAAAATCAAAATTATGGACAAATAAAAAATAAATAGCGAAGTATGGGCGGCGTCGGTGGCAGGGTTGGCGAGGTTGAATATTATTTATAACTAATTTGGTAGAAACAAAGGGGATGAACAACGTGAATATTCTGGTTGATGACTTAACTATTTTTTATTTATTTCTTCAATTATTTTTGCCCTTTAAAAATATTTTTATCCTGTAAACTAAACAGCACTCAGGGTGTGTTTGGTAGGAAATAAAATATTTTTCAATTTTCTAATGTTTTGTTGGGTTAAATATTTTTCAAATTAATTCATTAAAAAAAATATTCATTTTTTACGCTATCTCTATCCCTACCCCCACCCCACCCAAGCCATCCCGTCAATTTTTTTTGAAAAATATTTTAAATTTTAAAAAAAAATATGCCACCCCATCCAGGTCACCTCCGTCAATTGTTTTTAAAAAATATTTCAAATTTTAAAAATATTTTTTCATTCACCAATCAAACATTAAAAATATTTTCTACTCATCAATCAAACATAAAAAAATAAATTAAAAATCCACTTATTTTCTAAGAAAATATTTTCCTCCAAAACAGACCCTCAATCTATAGTATATTATACTCCGTCCAAGTAGGATGAGGGGCAATTAAATTCTTCAACCAATAACATCTTAGCCGACGAAATAAAAGAAAGTGGTGGCAAAATCTTTTTAGCACTCTACACCCTTAACGCATGTGACACGTGTTTTTTTAAAAAATTATTATTTATCCAACGATAGTTGTTTACTATATTATTTTGAGATGTCCAATAATATTTGTTCACTTTATGAAATCAATGGATAATTTTACATTTAATTCATAATTTACCCTTATTATTAATTATAATCATTTTCCTATTACATTTTTCAAGACATTGTATTTATTATATTTAAACGATGATATAATAAAATTATTCTTCTATTTATAGTTTCTTAAGAGGTGTGTCAAGTCAATAGTAAGATAATGAGACTAATGTCTCATAGTTTATAAAGGTTTTACTCCCATCTGTTTCATTTTATATGACATTTTTTTTAGTTTGTTCCAAAAAGAAGGTCATCTTTTTATAGTAAAAATAATTTAATTAAGTGTAATGATTTACTGCCACACGAATATTTCAGGATTGTTTTAGATTATAAAATTCAAAATATTTTTTTCTTAAATACCCATGTCAAATCAAATAAGGTCACATAAAATGAAACATATGGAGTAGTATGGGTCTATATTACGACGTGCAGTGATAATATTAACATTTACATAACCTTGCAATTTTTCTTCAATTTTTTTTTTATTTGAGTTTTGAATTACTTGTATCTATTTTGAGCAAGGAACTTTAATTGCACTGATAGTTAACTGAAGAGAGCAATTAATAGAATATAACATAGCTAAATTGAGTAACTCATGAAAATAAAGTTGTTTCTTTTCTGGATATCTATAAATAAGATATCTGATCGTTTTAGTTTAACATTTTCTTTTACTTACAATTTTGAATTCAATTTTTTTATGTTTGTGGAAACAATTTCGTTTATTCTATATTTTTTGACAATTGAAATATCTAAATCATGTCAATTATTTTAATTTTGATACGACGTTTTGAAATCTGAAACACAAAGAATAATTATATAGATTATGTAATTAATGGTATGCTATAAATGGAGAAAATGATCAAAATGATCCTTCATCTACAGGGGTTGAATTATTTTGATCCTTTATATATATCACCTTATTCAAATAGTCCTTAATGTATATAAAAAGAATATTATTTTGGTTCTTAGCCCAAAAACTAACTGAAAAATAAAAAAGTTGTTAAACTTAACCGTGGGTCCCACACTTGTTGGACCCTTTTCTTCCTCCATTTCTTCTTCTCCATTTCTTTCTTCCACCATTTTTTCTCCAATTTCCAATTGATTTATTCTTCTATTCACCGCCAAAATCCTCTTTTACATATAAAAAATGTTAGTAAATTTTGATTTTCCATCTCTGTCCGTTCAATTTTTATTTTTATAATTTTAAAAGATATAATCGTGCATTCGCTTTGCAACATTGGGAGACTGAAAACAATGTTTGAATTACTTAGAGAGAATGAAAGTGACATTGTTACTTACAACATTTTGATACGGGGGTTCTGCAAAATTGGATTTGTTGAAATGGGTTTTGGATTTACAAACATTTTTTAAAATTGGAGAAATTTTTGTATGTAAGAGAGGATTTTGACAGTGAATAGAAAAATAAATCAATTGAAAATTGGAGAAAAAATGGTGGAAGAAAGAAGATAGAGAACAAGAAATGACAGAAGAAAGAGGGTGGAAGAAAGGATCCACCAAGTGTGGGACCCACCGTTAAGTTTAACAGTTTTCCTTTACTTTTTAGTTAGTTTTTAGTGCTATGGACCAAAATAATACTCTTTTTATATGCATTAAGGACTATTTGAATAATGTGACATATATAAAGGACCAACATAATTCAATCCCTATAGATGAAAGATCATTTTGATCATTTTCTCTTATAAATAATTATACTTTCTTACAAAGATCTAATGGCTGAAAAAGTCAAGCAATTGGAAATAGACAGAAATAGACAAAATGTACTAGAAGATTATATTTCCTATATCATGTATTTGAAAATGTCTACCATATATATATTTGTCACTGTTTCTTTGGTGAAGGATCTATTTATGTAAATAAATTATGTGTAAATTTCATATATGACATATATTATAGTACTATTTTCAAGATATAGCAGTAGATTTAGACTTTCAAGCTATAGCATTAAAAATTTCAGGTTATAATAAGTTAAAAAAAATGTTTTTATTAATTGGAAAAAACTTAAAAAATAAATAAAAAGATAAACGAAAATTAAAAAAAAACGGAATTAGAAATAATAAAGTAAAAAACTGAAATTGTGAGCTGTAATTTAATTTGAATTTATTGTAGATAATTAGTGATTAGCATGAAATAAGGGATCCAAACTAATTAAGAATATTCAGTTTCCTTAATTCACTTTAATTTGTTAAAATTAATTCAAAAATATAATTTTAAAAATCAATTTCCATTTATTTAATAAATGATTAATCTATTTAGGATTTTTTATTATTAATTAATAATATGTAATTAATAAGGAAAAAATGAAAAAAAAACCAAAAATAGGGGTGTCAATTAAATTTGAATTAATTTAAGATAATTATTAATTAGCATGAATTAAGGAATTTCAAACTAATTAAGAATATTCAGTTTCCTTAATTCACTCTAATTTGTTAAAATTAATTCAAAAATCTGATTTTATCCATTTTTCTTTCACGTTTCTCTCTCTTCAATTTTCTTCCAGAAATTTTGTCACTGGCGACTAATTGAAGTTTTTTTTTTGTTTGAAAAATCCTGATTTTTTTGTAAATTGGTATTAAATGTGAAATTGTTGAGTTTACATTAGTTTTGTTATTTCTGTATAAAGTTGGGTGACAGTAATTAATTATTTGGGACGAGAAATGTATATAGTTTGAATGAATAATCGTTTTGTATGAAATGTGTATTAAATGAGTATGAAAATGTCTAAATTTGGTGTGAATGATGATTGTTGTATGAAATGTGTATTAAGTGAGTATTAAATGTGAAATATTATGTTTTGTATGAAATTTATTTTGTAATGTACTGTCTGAATGATATTTGTATGAAAAAATAATGACGAGTGTGTATAATTTTGTAGTTATTATAATGATTTTTATGGATGAAATTTGTATTGTCTTTGGAATGAAAAGTTAATATTATTTAACATATTTCGAATTGATTTGTATAATATTAGACTAATTGTTATTTTTCTTTAATGAAACAAAGAATTATGTTGATTTTCAAATGAAATGAATTATATATGAAAGAGGGTTGTTGATGTGAAATTCAAAAGGTCCAAAGTTACTTGCAGTAGATGTTGTCAAGTTGGCCACAACATGAAGCATGTTCAAATTATCTTGTGCAAAACTAATGATTGTTTATTTGTTTAGACTATATATAATTTTTATTTTATTTTGTCGTTTAGATTAATGTTTTGTTTTGATATGAAGCATAATTGGTTTGAAGTGCATTATAAACTTAGTGTTTAATATACCATTCATTCTTTATACATGATTCATTCATTAATCATACAGATTGCATACTGTTAAAAATAGAATTTATTCCAGCTTAATACATAAGATAGTGTAAATATTAGTGATAATTATAAAATGTAATTATGGTATCCTGAGTATTTAATTTAATGTAAGTTTACATGAATATTAATTTGGTTTTCAACTGGTGTTCTACTATAAATAAATTTAAAACAAATTGCAGTTGTGTTTCATTCCCACACTAACTTCAATGTCATACACAAATTAATCAAAATTTCATACACGTTTTATCCAAACAACATGTATAAAAATTGATAAATTCATATAATCACACAATTTATACCATTTGTATATCAATATTATATCACAATTCATACAATATCCAACAATAAAATATTAAACTCATAGGCATACACGTATTAATCAGATTTCATACACGTTTCATCCAAAAACATGTTTAGAATATAAAGTAAGCATAGTGTGATTTTTTTTTAGAAAAAATTAGTAGTTTGACAAATCATATCATTTTCATACCAAATTAATAATTTATACAATAAACACAGTTAATAGACAATCACACCAATGTTAAAACGCAATTCATACCATTTGTATACCATTATTATATCACAATTCATA
>JAJOOS010000031.1:0-68213 GCA_029582725.1 Solanum chiquidenum
AAATTAGGGTTGAGTCTTTGAATGAAGCCTTGAAGGCCATGAAAGGAATATGTCAATTGCTTATATTGATGTTGATTATGTATTACTTCATGAATTACCTAGTATTATGTATTGGTTATGAACTGATTGGTAATTGAAGTATGAATGTCCCATGAAGGGCAAGAAGGTATGAAGGTTGGTTCTTCTTTGAACTCAAGTATGAAAGGTGAATTACTTAGATTGTAATGATGCTATACTTAATGTGTTGTTGTGGTGTTGATGACCTAGTTTCCTCATCCTTAACCCTCTACACTTGAATTAGCTATGAAGTATGTATATATTTTATGGTATGATTGCTATATGATTGAAAGGTAGTTCTCATGATTATAGTGTAATGTAAAGTGAAAGGTTTACTCACTTGCTAAGTGTTTCTAAAGAGAGAGGGATTGTTACTCACTTATGAACACATATGAGCTATTATGGTAAGATGTTTACATAAGAGTCTAGTAAAGGCTAATGTGAACTTATATGATGACTAAAGATGATTACAAAAGGGAATTAGATGTTTAGAACCAAAAGGGCATGTAAATGAGATGGGGGTTTCACGTTTAGTAAGTCTGGCTCGCCACATGGGTTTCCTCACGTTTAGCAAGTCTGAATTACCCACGATATGTGTTGTCTTATGAGATGGAAAGCCCCACGTTTAGTAAGTTAGGATTTCTAGAAGCAATCTCCTTGACCCTTAACTATGTGCTAACATAGGACTTTAGCTTAGTGGATCCACCTAGATAGCTATGTACAAATGGTTACACCTTAGGCAAGTGTTAACCCTCTCTTTTCGGTGTGGGAGTAGAACACCGAATTCCATGTTGCTCTCATGGTCTATGTCGGTTATTGCAATATTTCCCTAATGTGAAAGTAAATGAAGGTATGAAAGCTGTGAACTCTTACTAGGGCTTTCTTAAAGGTTCCTACATAGTGTAAGGGAGGGTATGGGACTTCTCTTGTACATTGCACTTGTGGGATCCTAAGAGATGGTTGTCGTAGTGTTCTCTTATGATTATGATGGTTATGACTTATGTATGTTGAGGCTATGTTATGTATGATCATGATGAATATGGTAAGTTATGATGAAATGTGATCTTATGAATGTATGCATGAAGTAGGTTGCCTAATGTGATACTTGGCTTTGAATAGGGTTATGGGATTCTATTCTTTGCATTGCACTACTATTGCTTGGGTTGTCTACATGTTGGGATGATACTATGTCGGTTTGGACTATAATGCTTACTTTGTGTGTATATTGGATTTACTTGGTAAAAAGCATGTTTTGAATAAACTGTCCTTTTATGCACGTTTCAATGGTTTTTATGCATAGTAGCCATACTTAGTACGTGTGTTGTACTAACCCATATTTTCTCCCTTTTTCCCCAACATTTAGGTTCGGGCCGTTGAGGATTCAAGCTTACTTCTCAAGACACTTGGAGTTGCTTCCCAAGTTGATGAGTCCTCAAGTCCGAGGACAAGACCATATGATCTAGCTTCTATGTTTAGTTCTTTGCTTATGTTGAAAGACATTGTTGTACTTTCTTATTTCAAAACTTTTTATTGATGTAAGCACTAAGTCCCATCTTCGATACTTCTATGTCTAGATGGTACATTGTGATGAAGTTAGATTCTATTTTTCATATATCAAGTGAAGTTGAACTTCCAAGTAAAAGTTTTAAATTTTCCGTGATTTTATTCTATGATATATGCCATGATGAATGCTAAGGGCTTGTATAAGACCTCTTCGAGGTTGAATACACCGGTAACGACTAGGGGGTGCTCTCGGGTCGTTACAAGACAGTTGAAAGTTCATGAGAAGACCTATCCAACCCATGACTTAGAGTTGGCTGCCCATAGTTTTTGCTTTGAAGATATGGCGTCACTATATGTATGGTGTTCATATTGATATATTCACTGATCATAAGAGCCTACAATATGTGTTCACTCAGAAAGAGCTTAATCTCAGACAAAGGAGTTGGTTAGAGTTACTCAAGGATTATGACATTAGTATTCTCTATCACCCAAGTAAGGCTAATTTTGTTGTTGATGCCTTGAGCAGGTTGTCTATGGGTAGTACCGCCCATGTTGATGAAGAAAACAAAGAGTTAGCAAAAGATATGCATAGACTTGCACGCTTAGGAGTCCGACTTATGAATTCCACATAAGGAGGAATAGTGATGACGAATGTGGTTGAATCTTCATTAGTGTCAGAGGTGAAAGAAAAGCAAGACCAAGATCCCATTTTGCTTGAATTGAAGGCAAATGTTCATAAGCAAAAAGTATTAGCTTTTGAACAAGGGGGAGATGGTGTTTTGAGATATCAAGGTAGATTGTGTGTACCTATGGTGGATGGACTCCAAGAGAGGATCATGGAGGAAGCTCATAGCTCCAGGTATTCCATTCATCTGGGTTCCACAAAGATGTATCGTGACTTGAGAGAAGTTTATTGGTGGAATAGCATGAAGAAGGGCATTGCGGAATTTGTTGCTAAGTGTCCAAATTGCCAACAAGTGAAAGTAGAGCACCAAAGGCCCGATGGTTTGGCTCAGAATATAGAACTTTCAGACTGGAAGTGGGAGATGATCAATATGGATTTCATCATAGGTTTCCCAAAGTATCACAGAAAGCATGATTCTATTTGGCTGATTGTCGACAGAATGACAAAATCAGCCCATTTTCTGCCGGTAAAGACTATCGATTCAGCATAAGATTATGCCAGGTTATATATTCAAGAAGTGGTAAGACTTCGTGGAGTCCCAGTCTCCATTATTTCAGATAGAGGTGCACAATTTACTGCATAGTTCTGGAAATCTTTTCAGAAAGGCTTGGGTTCAAAGGTGAACTTAAGTACTGCCTTTCATCCTCAGACTGATGGGCAAGTAGAGCGCACTATTTAGACATTATAAGTTATGTTGAGGGCTTGTGTGATTGATTTCAAAGGGAATTGGGATGATCACCTACCTCTCATTGAGTTTGCTTACAACAACAGTTATCACTCTAGCATCCAAATGTCTCCTTATGAAGCTCTTTATGGGAGAAGATGCAGATCTCCTATTGGATGGTTTGAAGTTGGTGAAGCTGGGTTGATAGGACCAGATTTAATTCACCACGCTATGGAGAAGGTGAAAGTGACTCAAGAGAGGTTGAAAATGGCACAAAGTCGTCAAAAATCCTACACTGATGTTAGGAGAAGAGAGTTAGAGTTCGAAGTAGATGATTGGGTATATCTAAAAGTTTCACCCACGAAGGGGGTTATGTTGTTTGGTAATAAGGGGAAGCTTAGTCCCCGATATAATGAACCTTATAGAATAGCCAAGAGGATTGGCAAAGTACCTTATGAGTTGGAGATACCACAAGAGTTAGCAGCGGTTCATTCGGTATTTCATGTCTCCATGTTGAAGAAGTGCATGGGTGATCCTTCATCGATCATACCAACTGAAAATATTGGGATCAAGGACAGCTTATCTTATGAGGAGATTCCTATTCAGATTCTAGATCGCCATGTTCGCAAGTTGAGAACAAAAGAGGTAGCATCAGTCAAGGTCCTTTTGAGGAACCAATTTGTTGAAGAAGCTACTTGGGAAGTTGAAGACGACATGAAGAAGAGATATCCACATCTCTTTGAATCCGGAGGAAATGCAAACCAAGGTACTAATTTTCTTCTTAGTGCTATCTAAATTATGTGTGAGCATGTTGTTTGTTTGCATTTGCTTGTTAAGTGTTTGAATTTGATGTTACACCCTAAGCCTAGTAAAAGTAGTCTCATACGAGGACAAATGTTCCCAAGGGGGAGATATTTTAACATCTCACAACTAGAAAGAACTAGAAGGAAGTTTAAAATCTGGAAATAGATACTTTTGGAAAGAATGAGGAAATCTGGAAATTTTTAAGTAAGTTAAAGTGAGTTTTTGGTCAACTTCAAATGACAATAACTCCTAGATCATGATGAGTTAGGTGTATTTCTAGATATGGTTGGAAATATCTTTGAAAGATCTTTCCAAATCCTCCGAGTTTGCGCAATTCTGAGTTCGTATGAGTGAGTTATGCTCTTTGGAAGTTGGGTTGTTGGATTAAGGAAATATCCAATCCGAAATATTAAGGGGTATTTTAGTCTTTTCATTTCCCTATTATTTTAAACCATTTTTATGAGTTTAATATGAGTCAAATCAAATTTTAGTCAGTTTTAGAATTTGGGATTTCACGCTAGGGCTAAGGAGAAAGGAGAAGAGAAAAGAAGAAGGAGAAAAAAAGGGAAAATTCATCAAGATCGATCAAGAAAGTTGGCGCTTCGCAAAGGATTTACTTCTATCAGGTATTTGAGGCTCTCATAACATTGGGATTGTTCTCCCACGTGCCAAGCATATTAATTTATGTTTGGATTCGACCTAAAGGAGTTTGAATATTGATGATCTTGATATATATTCTTGAATTCTTATATTGTTCTTGAATTTGACTGAGTTGGGAAGTTTTTGAGTTTGTTATGTCGAATCATAGAGTCGTTTCAAGTTAGGTTCTTAGGTACATTTGTTGGGCATCTGTATCTAAAAGTAATTTGAGAAAAAGAACCGACTTTGGGTGAATTGGGGTTGGCAAACGAAGAAGAAATTTTGTAGGACGAAATTAGAGGGTGGTCGCGCGTCGCGCGCCTAGTGCCCAGTTTTAAAACATTTTGCTCCGCGTCGCGGAGCTGTCACAGAGTCTTTTGCCTCAAAAGACATTTTCGAAGCAAAATTTAATTATGCCTCCACATCACGGACTCACCTTCGTATTTTGATTTTCGGTCTTTTCTCATGTTTAGCAATCTAAAATCATTTCTAAACAACATGAGATCTTTCCAATCACAAATCACAATCCTTGAATCCATATTCAATTCAAGGATCAGTTAAGAGTCAAGTCAAGAGCAGTTAAAGTCAAATTCAAGAGAAGTCAAGAGTCAAATTAAGATAAGTTCTTAAATTTTTTAAAAGTCTTTCACAAATGTTTTAAGACTTAAGTTTTGAGTTCAGTAAAGAGTAAAGTTGAAGTTCTTTTCTTCAAAGAAGTATATGGGGACTATCTATTCCCAAAGAGATTTTAAAAAGTGTTTTCACATTTAAATAAGAACAGAAACTGAGATTTCCAAAGAGCCTTCGGGCTAGTTTTTCGAAAAGAGTAATAGCTTTCTAAATGAAGCAAGAAGGGAAACTGATATTTCCAAGATAGCCTTTGAGCACTAATCTCAAATCATAGAAGAAGTATGTTTTTAAAAACATAAGAGCTAGTATATTTTGGGAGTAGTATTGAGCACCGAATTAGGGGCGAGCATGAGTTCAGATAACTGACGTCTCCATAAAACCATGTAGCCACCATGGGTAGAAAAGGTTCATACTTTTTAGATGAACCCTTTTCACAATAGACTAGTGGATCCACTTAGTAGTTCAGGTCCTATACCTCTGGACGGATATAGGATGCGCTGGCAGCATGAGGTAGATCGATGTATCATCACTATAGCTCTTATGTGATGGTTGTCGGTTAGAGAAACTCCCACATAAGTTATTGTATTTTTATATACATCAATTTATTGTATTTTTACATACATTTTAAAGTTATGTTGTATCCTTGTATATACACAAAGTTGACATCATGTTTTTAAACAACTTTTCTTTATATTGCACTTGTTTTAAACTTCTTTATATTGAAATGAGTCCAGTTAAGTATTCATGAGTTGAGAAGAGCCAAGGTAAGTGTTTCTTTCAGATTCCCTTTCAAACCTATGTAGTTTAGAATACCAACTCGCATACTCGTACATTCAATGTATTGATACCAGTTGGCCTGCATCGTCTTATGATACAGACATAAGTAACTAGGATCGGCATTCCAGTTCACCGTTGATCCAGTGAGCAGTTCAGAGTCAGTCGGTGAGCCTCCTTGCATTCTGAAGGATATATTTTTATTACTTTCTAGTTAGTTTATTAGGATGTTGTAGGGTTGTCCCAACATCTATCTGGGTTTTGTTAAAGGCTTCATAGACAGTCAAATGTTAGTCCTTTGAGTCGTTTCATTATCATTTCTTATTGTTAAGACTTGGGTTGCCACTTTTGGCCAAGTTGAATGTTTAACCATTAAGCATTCTCAGTTATTTTAGTATTCAGTTCAGTTAAGCGCTTTTGATCTTTATTAATATGCATAATGTCTTCCGCTGAGTTAAGTAAGCCAGACCAAGGGTTCACTTGGGTCCAGCAATGGTCTTCGAGTTCCAGTCCCACCCAGGGTGTAGGCTCGAGGAGAGACACATGCTCTTCCTCATTCTAAGAATAAATGAGGATATCATCAATAAAGGCGATGACGAATAAGTCCAATAGTGTTTTAACACCCTATTCATTAAGTCCATGAAAGTTGCAGGAGCATCTGTTAGTCCAAAAGATATAACTACAAATTCATAATGATCATATCGAGTCTTGAAGGCTATATTTGAGATGTCACTGTCCTTCACTCTGAGTTGATGATAGCCGGATCTGAGGTCTATCTTAGAAAAGCAACTACCACCCTGAAGTTAGTCGAACAAGTCATCAATTCTTGGGATAGGATATTTATTTTTGATTGTGACTTTGTTCAACTAGCGGTAGTCAATGCACATTCTGAAAAAATCGTCTTTATTCTTCACAAACAACACTGAAGCACCATGGAGAGATATTGGGTCTGATGAAGCCCTTATTTACAAGATCTTTCAACTATTCTTTCAATTTCTTAAGCTCGGCAGGAGCTATCCGTAAGCAGTAACTGAAATAGGCAATGTATATGGAAGGATATCTATTCCGAAATCGATTTGCCTTTCGAGAGGAACTCCATGAAAGTCTTCTGGAAACACTTCTGTATACTCATTCACCACTAGAACTGACTCAAAAAATAGGGTTTCAGATTTTGAATCCATGACCCAAACAAGATGAGAGATATACCCTTTGGATATCATTTTCTTGGTCTTAAGGTAAGAACTAAATTGACCTATAGGCAGTGAGTTACTACCCTTCCATGCTAGTATTGGCTCGCTTAGAAACTGAAATCGAACAATCCTAGTTCTTCAATTGATTGAGGCATAACAGGAATGTAACTAATCCAGTCTAGAATGATATCAAAATCTATCATTTTTAACTCTACAAGGTTTGTTGAGGTGACTTTCTACGGAACTGTGATAGGTCAATTTCTAGATACCCGTTTAGATAACTGGATCACCAACTGCGGTAGAGAAACTGAGAATGGTTATGAGAGAGTTTCTAGACTTACACCAAAGTTTAGTGTTATATAGGGAGTTACAAAAGAGAGTGTAGCCCTGGTTCTAACAATACATAAGCATATAAATGAAAGACTTCTAATGTACCAATGACCACATTTGGAGTCTCTTCCTGGTCCTGACGAGCCTGAAGAGCATACAACTTGTTCTGGTTCTGACCACCACCTATAACAGACAAGGCACCCTATTCAGTGGGGTGACCCGTTGGAGCTGTTGAATATTAGACTGAGCGATGTTACCTCCTTGTCCTTTCCTGGTAGAAAAGCAATTCTTCAACCTATGACCAGATTAACCACACCTAAAACACCCTTCTCTGCCAACAAGACACTCACTTAGATGGTTCTTACCATACTTTGGAGAAGATGGAAAAGTCATGTTATCTGAAGCACTCCCATGAGACTTAGAGCCTGGTTCCCTTCCTTTCTAATCTTATCGAAACCTTAGAGATGGAGTGCTTGTTGATAAAGGTGCTAAGGCTATAGACCTTTGTTGATATTCAGAGCGATTCCCACGACCTGACTTATGGTGAGAGTAATTATAATTACTTGCTCTAGTCTTCTTGTTATCCTTATCCATTTCCTTGAGATTATCTCTCTAAGCCTACTGGGCATGGGTAATTAATCTAGAGATATATCTCCTAATAGCATAGCATTCCTGCACTCAGTCATCACCAGAGCGGGTACTCCAAATAATAACTTGGTCATCTGTGTTCTTGAATCAACAACCATATGTACAGCATTCCTGGAGAGCTGGGTAAACCTTAGTCTGTATTCTTGGACTGACATCGAACCCTGCCTCAAGTTCATAAACTTTTGAGCCTTAGACTCCCTCAACTCTTTCAAGAAGAACCTATTCAAAAAATCTTCAGTAAAACAATCTCAAGTCACAGGAGCTGCATCCACACCCCTGTTGTCTTTCCACTGCGTGAATCAGATATAAGCCACACCCTTAAGTTGATAGGATTCTAGCTAACCACTATCAGTACCAGTCATCTGCATAACCTTAAGAATCATCTTGACCTCATCAATGAAGTTCTGTGGGTCCTCACCAATCTTCGACCCTAGAAATATTGGCGGATTCATACAAACAAAGTCTTGAACCCTTGCTACAGCTAATCCACCAGTGGTGCTTATAGAAACTGGGGCCTGCTGATTGTTCGGGTTTGCTACGGTCTGAGACAAAAGCTGGATTGCATTAAGGACCTCTACATTCATAACCTCACGGTTTGGGACTTGAGGAACTGTGTTGGCATTGCATGCGTTAGAATTCCGTATGTTAGCTATGTGAGGAGGCATTATCTGAAACGCATAACGATCGATTAGAAAGGTGAAGTTGAATCACACTTCACGCACTATAGAAATAGCAAAAGAAGGGAAATTTTCTTATTTCACTTAGTAGCCTCCCTCTCATAGGTGTGGTGCGCTTCATATAGACTCTACTTAGTGCCACTTTCAAACACCCTAGGGCTCTTTAACCTGATGCTCTGATACCAAGTTTATCACGCCCCGAGGCTACCCCTATATGTAACACGGGACCTAGGATCACAGGTGACCCCAAGCTAACCCATTTCCTAGCATATCACAAGCATACTGAATATATAACTAAGATAAATGCAAGCATAACTACTAAATGAGTCAAAACAAAAGGACTCCAAATGTAAATATATCATAATATTTGGGGGAAACAACCCCAAAACACTTAACACTAACTCCATGTCTGAAAGCCTCTACTAATGATGAGCTGCTAGGACAAGTCCCCAACTATCTCAAACAAACTATGGAAAGACTAAACCTAAGCTAACTAAACCAAGCATAATGAAATGCCCTCGAACTATGAAAACTCACCACTGAAGTTGTTGAGTATGGGCTGGAAATTGTACTAAGTATGGTCTGGATGTTGAGCACCTGCACCTACATCATAAAATGATGTAGGGAAAAGTATGTGTCAGTACTTTGAAAGTATAGAGCATGCATGATATATATACTAAGTTGAATGATATAAGTAGAACAATATAAAATTGGCAATATAGACCGAGCATGGCAATGAGTTGTACTAGAGTATAACTGAAAACTAAGCCAGATGCAATGACCAAGTACTAATCATGAAGATAACATGTTGAACTGAATATTGAAGTAAATGCTGATAACATGATCAATGTAATTAGAGTATGACTTTGGAAGCTAATATTAACTGACATAAACCACGTGGGCTAATCGTAGAGTTTGATATATACGCCCCATCGAGAGGACCCAATATACCTTGCAAGGGGTATAGAGGCATGACTGTGGCGTGATCACTAAAATTGACGCCCAACAGAGGGGACTTCTCAACCTACGGCACGTAGTTCTGGGACTGTGAGGGCACACTAAACCCTAGTCTAACTCGATGCTAAGTCTCCTCCCAAGTGAATATATATATAGCTAAAATGCAACTAAAATACCAAGTAGCTCTTGACACGCTATCAGAAAATACAACATAAATATACTGAAAGATATGGCATTCGAGTTTTGAAGTTTGATTTTCTTAATGATCAACCTAGCAAGTATAATTCATAAAGTATTGATAATTAAAACAAGCAATGGTCTGAATTTTATACATGGAACTATGCAAATTTACCAAGAAACATGTTATTTAGAATCGTCGAACTATAGCAACTAAAGGCACAATGAATCTTTAAGATTTTGGAAACCCTAGGTCTGAACAATTTATGAGAACTTGAAGAACTGACTGAATTCTAGGGACTTCATGGGTGAAAGGAAACCCACTAGTGATATCCCGCATACCTGGTGACAAAAACTATGGAAAAATCCTTTGGATTTAGGGGTTGAACTTGAAGAAGACCGTTGCTTGTTCTTGGGAGAACTATTGCCTCTTTTCTCTTCTTTCTATTCTAAGTTAGGAGATTTTTAAGAGAATGAGGGTTCTAGGTAGTTTCTGACTAGATTATTAGGCTTAGACTTAGTAAAATGATGTAGTATTGGGCTAGAATAAATAGGGAAAGACTCAAAAGCCCTTCTAAAATAATTGTTGACTTCCGTCGACGGTAGGGACCAACAGTCCATTGGTCCACCTATGGACCATCCTGGTCGACCGTGGATGGGTTCATAAACTTTATCTTTGGACCTTAAACTAACGGGAACCATGTACGGTTGGTTGGTAAACATGTGGTCCGTACATGGCCTTCGTAGGTCCAACTGAAACTTCTTAAAATCCCACTAAATCTGAGACTCACCTATGAGACCTACCTACGGCTCGTGCATTGGGCAACAGACCGTCCTAGTGAACCGTAGGAAAGTACTAGAACTTTTAAATTTGTGGAAAATATGGAATGGCCATTCAAGGAGCTACCTACGGGCTGTGTGTTAGTCCATGAGTTGTTGGTGGCTCCGTTGGTTCTGGCACCAGATCCTACAAAAGCTGCAATTTCCTATCTTTTTGAATCTAGGGTGTTACAAATTAGACATGATTAAACTATCATAAAAAATAATTATATTAGATTAAAATAGATAGTGAGTTAATGAGTAAGTAGCAAAACCTTTTTTCATCAAAATAAAACTAGCATACAATCTAAATTAATATTACGTTTCACAAACACCAAAAATTACTTTTAGTAAAATTGTTAGATAAAATCTCTTCGTTAAAAAATAATCAATAATATAGATAATTCACTCTTTTCAATGAGAACTGTAAACACTAGAATCTGTATTCCATTTTTTCTCACAAAACAGTGACCTTCATCTTCTCTTCGCAAAATTGATAAATGTTTAGCCTTTTTTCAGTCAACTATAAATAGTATGTAAAGTAGAAAAATTATAGCCACAATTTATTCAGTTTAACATTACATTATAAAGTGATACTCACAAGAAAAGGTGTTCAACCTTGAGACTTCGTGCTGATAACATTTTGTAAAATTTAAGAACAAAAGAACAATATAAAGAGGAAGACAGTAAGACAAGAGGAACAATATAAGATAATTTTCTTTCTTTAAAGTGTATTCAACATTATTCTCAACACTAGTATTTATAGGATTATATTGAGGAATACCAAAGGTGTCATAAATAATATATTAACCTTTGAGAATTACTACCCATTAAGGAGGTAATAAACCTAGGAGTTATGGTCATCCATTTGACCATATTATCAACAACATTACTATCAATAAAGGAGGAAATTAACCTAGGAGTTATGGTCATCCATTTGTCCACAGTAAAACTAACATTACTGCTCATAAAGGAGGTAATTAACTTAGGAGTTATGGTTATCCATTTAACCACCAAAATGATATACAACAGGTTCTTATTTATTTTCTAGTTTGTGATAAATGAAAAAATATTATTCCAAAAATATTTATATATAATCTAGCATAATACTATTGTCACTATCCAGGGATACCCCCTAGATGTAACATGGCATATAGAACCCCAAAAGACACTTAGTCGTCATAAAATAAGAAATAGAACAATTTAGAGTAAAACAACATTTCAAGTCCAAAAATAATTTTATAGAAAAGCGGAAGTCAACACACTTTGTCTCATCATAGCCATCTATTACAATAAAATGAAATTTTGCCTAGCCCATACATCATGTCCAAAAGGGAAATACAATAAAAAGGAACTAAAACAATAAAACTCCGTCCTTGAAGTATGAGGACTCACCAATGCTCAGCATCTCTAGATCAACACTTAGCCACGAAACTGACGACTCTGATTATCGAACCCTACATTTAGGGAAAATGTAGGCAAGAGTATGAGTTAGTACAAAAATACACCAAGTATGATAACTATGCATAAAAACATTTAAAATATTCTAAAAGGGACATTTCATTTCATAACATGCAATTTTCCAAGTTAAAACATCATATGAGAGAGTTGGAAAACATAAATCATAACAATATCTTAAATGCAAACTAGCATCATCTTTAAGCATGTATTATTTCATTATTAATTTTGTTGTGGGAATAAGCCTTAACCGACATTGAGACCACGTGAGCTATAAAATGATCACCCGGTGTCTCCCACACCGAAAAGGGTTGGTCTACTTGCCTAAGGTAGAATCGGTAACTCTGAGCATAGGTGCATGCACTAGCTAAATATCCTATGGGGGCACGTAGTTTATGGGATACAGAGATTGCTACTAGAAACCTAGACTCAACTGCGTGAAGGCTTCCATCTCATGATATATAATTTGGAAACCCAGACTCAACTACGTGAGAGTTCCCATTTTGGAAGCCCGGACTCAACTACATGTAAGCCTCAATCTCATATTCAATATCCACTAGGTGCTAAGCATAAATCCCACATAATATTTATTAAGTCTTGACTTAACTCATGTCTCATAGAAGGATGTCTTTGACAACCAATCCAAGTTAGTTTATTAGGATAGCTCTTTAGACCATGCATGAAAAAACCTTTCACAATCCATGATCACTTTTACTCTTAGATTCAATTGGGTGAGAAAAGCTTTTCAACCTTAGAATCCTTACTATGTGAGAAAACCTTTCATATTAATGTTCATATGGGTTTATGAGAATGTCCTTTCAATCAACACAACAACAATATCATAATCATTGACACTTTACTCTCAAAGTGTCCTTAAAACATTTACATATATTTCATAAAAACATGCATAATCTCATACTTTGCTCTTTCAAGGTTCAAAACCTACTTTCAATCACCAAGTCTAGAATCCAAACATAAGATGGGGATTTTATCAGAATTTCATGTGATTCTATCAACTCATACATTAAATCATAAAATTCCTCTTTCATCAACAAAGACCCACTTCATAAGATCACAATTGAGTAATATGAGAATTACATGGGTTCAAGGGGAGACATCATAAAAACCATAAGAAATCATTAATTCATGCTTAATATAACTCAATTCAATAATTTAATTCAAGTTTGAAAGGAAACCATGACAATTGAATCAAACCCTAACAATCGGGGATTTCTATCTTTTTGAAATTGGAGATTTTGAAGGAACTCCATAGATGTAAGTTATCCATGGATGAAAGCTACCGTACCTTACCATCAAAGCCCAAATGAATTGATGTGTAAAATATTTCTTCTTGAAACCTAGCTTGAATCTCCTTCTTCTTCTTCTTTTTCAAGTTTCTAGAGAGAGAATATTTTGAGAGGAAGAACTTAGGGGATTTATTTTGGGTTTTGTAAATAATGACTTGAATGAGTTAGTTTTAGAGTTAAAATCACTTATACAGGGGTCCTAGGCTTAGGCAAAACAACATTGCTTTATTTTAATTAAAACCAGAATGACCCAATTAACCTCAACTTGACAACCCACTGTCCACCTTCACAAGAGGCACCACTAGCCGTTGTCTTCTTCGTGGTCTTGGACCAGTGGCCAGGCCACCTTTCCTTGGCCCCTAAAAACCTAACGCACCTCCACGAGCTTTCCCACGAGCCGTGAAGTGGCCCGTGTGGAGGAGGCTGTTTTGGGAAGCCTTGGCTTAGCTCACCACGAGTCGTGGTCCTCACCAAGAGCCATGGTGGTGGTCGTGGAAGGTAAGGCAGTGTCTAGGGAAGAGTGGACTGCCCTAGTCCTCTTCCTTGGATCATGCCCACTTCGTTGGCCCTAGTCCTCACAATTAGCCCTAGTTTAGTCTACTAGATTACGGGGCATTACAATATCTCCCCTTTGGGGACATTTGTCTTCGAATGATAATTCTAGACACCCTCAAAGAGAACGACTCAAGACTAGCAGCCCATCATGCATGCAACACCATAACAGTGCACAAAACAATGGAGGAAACATAAACTCCATACTAAACATACTCAATGCACCTCAAGGAAAGTCGGAACTATTCCTAACAAACCAATATGCGTTCAAGTTTTCCCATCTTTAAGGAGGAACTACATTCTCCAATCTCAAAAGTATGCTCAATACAATCTCATGGAGCCAATATGCAATTTACTCTCAAAAAGCATAAATAAAGAATGTTCAGCAATTCATCTCATGAAGCATATAGGAAACTCATACTCAGTAAACAACAACATGAGGAAAATCAATCATATAACTCATTTTCTTTCAAAACATAAGCTTTCACGAACATGCATGACTTAAGGAGATCATGGAACACATAAAACACACATGACTCCGAAACATAGAACAAACCAAATAGGAACTCATTACCTCAAGCTAGAGTAGGAGTAGAAGGAAAAAGATGAGGATATCAGGACTTCATATATGTCTCACCCTCCCAACCAAACCAAACCGTGCTAAGCTTAACTTTAGTACCAAGACCATTTTGGAATGACTTCCAAAATTGAGAAGTGAATTGGGTACCACGATCGGAAATCATGGACAAAGGCACTCCATGCAACTTTACCATTTCTCTGAAGTACATTTTGGCATAGTCCTCCACCGAATAAGAAACCTTGATGGGAAGGAAATATGTCGATTTCATCATCCGATCTACTATAACCCAAATCGAATCATGTTGTCGCCGGGTGCGCGGCAAACCAACTATAAAGTCCATATTCAAGTATTCCCATTTCCAAGTAGGAATAACAATTTCTTGGGACAAACCTCCCGGTGTTTGATGCTCAACTTTCACTTGTTGAAAATTAGGACACCTGTCCACAAATTTTGTAATATATTTCTTCATCGCATTCCACCAATAGACCTCCCGTAGATCACGGTACATCTTGGTGGCTCCCTGGTAAATAGAATACCGAGAACTATTAGCTTTCGACAATATTTGTTCCCTCAAGCCATCAACATTAGGAACACACAAACGACCTTGGTATCTAAGTACACATCTCCCCCATTGGAGAAAACCTGAGTGGATTTATTAAGCACCGCTTCTTTCAACTCAACCAAAAGTTGATCAAGACTTTGTTTAGTCTTCACATACATCACAAAGGATGATTTGGACCCATTATGTACCATAACACCACCTTTGGTGGAGTCAACTAATTATACACCTAATCGGGCCAACCTATGAACATCTTGAACCAACTCTTTCTTTTCATCCTCTACATGAGCAACACTACCCATCGACAATTGGCTAAGAGCATCCGCCACCACATTTGCTTTACCACGGTGATAGAGAACACTGATGTTATAATCCTTCAATAGTTCTAACCACCTTCTTTGGCAGAGATTCAATTCCTTTTGACTAAACACATATTGTAAACTCTCATGATCGGTGAAAACATCAACATGAACCCCATACAAATAATGCCTCCAAATATTTAAGGTAAAAACAACCGCCGCTAACTCAAGGTCATGGGTAGGATAATTCTTCTCATGGACCTTAAGTCGCCTTAAAGCATAGGCAACCACTTCACCATTTTTCAGAAGAACACATCCCAACCCAACTACAGAGGCATCACAATACACCACAAAACTATCCATACCTTCCGGTAAGGTCAACACCGGACCGAAAGTAAGTGTATCTTTCAACTCTTAAAAACTTTTCTCACAAACTTTCGGCCAAACAAATTTAGCCATCTTTTGAGTCAAAGTCGTCAAATGAGAAGCAATGGAAGGAAAACCCTTCAATAAACCTTCTATCGTAACCGGCAAAACCCAAAAAGCTTCTAATATCTGAAGGAGTTAGAGATCTAGGCCAAATCTTGACCGCAACCGTCTTCTTAAGATCTACCTCAATTCCCTTGCTTGACACAATATGACCAAGGAAAACTACAGACCTTAACCAAAATTCACACATGCTAAACTTTGCAAAAAGTTGTTGGTCCTTAAGAACTTGAAACACAATCCTCAAATGGTCAATATGATCATTTTCACTTCTCAAATAGATTAAAATATCATCAATAAACAAAATTACAAACATGTCAAGGTATTTTCTAAACTCCCTATTCATCAAATCTATAAACTCCGCTGGAGCATTAGTCTATCCAAATGACGTTACCAAAAACTCATAATGACCATACCGAGTTCTAAAAGCCGTCTTTGGAATATCATCTCCTCTCACCCTCAATTGGATATAACCCGACATAAGGTCAATCATAGAGAAGTGATTAACGCGTCAAACACACCTCATATATTTCTAGGTGCAAACGATCGTTAAGTAGTGTCAAACCCAACAAATGAGTTGGGGTCGAATCCACAGGGAGTGGTACGTGTTCAAATTTATTTAAGAAGTAAAAATATGATATAACTAGATATAGGAATAGACATTATCAAAAAAATACATGAAATAAATCAAAAGGGGTGACACGAATGTCAGATGGGGGTTTTTGTTTGCAATTATCAACTACAAAGCAGTCACACAAACTGAAATAACAATACGAAGAGGAATTCTCGGGATGTGATTGATTATAGTTAAATTCTGCTAAATGGGTAATTGTAACTACTAGTAAATAACTAAATATCAGTGGGTAGGCTAGACTATAAGGGAGATAGATTTCTCTGAAAAAACTATCCCGAATCAGGTGATTTCTTTCGAACATCAACAAACATAGCAATTAAGAACAACCTACACATTAATTCATCCACTCTGTCAAGCTAGATGGGTAGGATTGGGTATAGGATTAATTCTCTCGAGCTGAACCCATATCAACCTAGTGCAGAAGTAATAACTCTCTTAATAATCCAAGGTAACTCGGCCTTTAGCCGAGAAGCCCGTACATCGGCAGAATGGGCTAGGTGCCCCATCTTGAGAAGCATGGCCTGGGTGATCAGAGGCCTGGAGGCATTAGAACCAGTAGAATCTCTAGGGGCTGGGGGAGCGGCATAAGAACTCTAGGCCTGAGAAGGAGTGGAACTAGAGGTACCTGAAGGCCCAGAGGCCAGAGTAGGAAAGGCTGCCTTTGCAGGTAATGTATCAATATTGACCTCTGGGATGTATCCACCTGAGCTGCTCTCCTCCTATCAGCCTCGTCCCATGTGTACTCGACCTCTATGTGCCAGATATTAGTAAAATATATAGGTGTAACCTCGATATCCCTCTTCTCATCACGAGGAACTCTATCCCGATGACACAACTCTCAAATAAGTACTAGAAATAGAAGGGACATCTGGCGCTTCTTGGCCCTCATGGACATCTCTTGCTCGATAATCAGTCCCAAATTTAGACGTTTCCTGACTATGATAAATCCAAGATAGGCCGCCTTTGGGTGGCGGAGAATGGACACTCTCTACGACAACATGATTGTGCTGCTGATGAATCCAAACCAGTACCGAGCTGCTATGTTCAGGTCCTTCTTTTGAATAGGCGCTCCGGCCTCAATCCACCTCAGGGTGGTGTCAGAAATAAGGGTAGCTTGCCAACTCTTCAGGTATTCCAGAGTATGTGCAGTAGTCATGCTCTCGTACTCATGTGCAAAGTTTGTGGCCCTCTCAAATACAACATTTATATCACCACTGCTGCATCTGACCTTCCTCTCTCGTACCATCACAACCTTTACTAGCCTGGAGGCACTAGCCTTCTTCTCCTCTTGAGGTACCAGATCACCGTAGGCTGAGTAGAATTCCCAGACCTAGGTGGTAATGTATGGGCCACGGGGCCTGGTGAAGATCTTGAAATGGTGGAACCGGAGAGTGAACCGGAGAGTGTCCCACACAACTGGGTATCTGTCCACTACAGAATCTATGGAAAATTGCTTTTATTCAATGATGGTCCTCAATCCCTCAGCCTTTAACTGGTTGATTAACCGGGGAGGAAGACCCTAAACTGGTGGTGCTGGAACCACCGTCTGTGCTGGAGCTTTCACTGAATCTGAGGCGGGAGGTGTCGGCTCCGGAATCCTAGACGGATCATGACGATCTTTAAAATGAAGCTTTGCTCATTGTTCCTGTAGTAATTGGTTATCCTCAGGATAAAAGAATGAAGCCTGAGAATCAAATGACTCTCCATCACTGTCGGAGTTGTGTTCCGGTGTCTCAGTTATGGGCGTTTTGCCCTTTCCCTTGCCTCACTTCTGAGGTAACTTATTGCCCTTTGCATTGGAAGAATGTGCTTCCTCATTTATCACTATCCTTCGTGCCCTCTTTCAGTGCGGCATGCCACTATCATCTAAGTTTGTTCTAGCCATTTCTGTAAAACACATAGAAAAGTGTAAGAAAAAGTCCAAGATATGTGCAGAAATTTAGTTGCAGAAAGACTCACCGAACCAGTCGGTGAGTCGTCGAGTCACTTAGTCGAGCCAAATCAGGCTCGCAGAAAGTACCAGTGCAAAAAATTTCCAAATAAAGAAAGGTCGGCGATGTTCAGGGCCAATCGGCAAATGACCAACACCAATCAACGAGCTACGAGTATCCTACTGAAAGTTACATTGTATTTTAAGGGTTAGGGGCGTAGAAAGGGAGATCAAGAGGACCTTTCGGTGAGTCACCGAGTGAACTCGGCAAGCTCAGGCGTCTCACCGAAAGTTACATAACATACTCGACTATAATTTGAAATAAAAGACGATCTGAGGGGGACTTCAGCGAACAGCCGAGCCATTCGGTGAGCTTGACGGAGCTCGCCAAACAGCCCACCGTGCCACTTTTCAACCCCACGCTTCAAAATCAATCTCGCAGTCCCCAAATCCAAAATCAAACACAAACACTATTCAATTAAAGGTTGACCCATACGACCCATGCCCTCGGGTTACTTGATGTTTTGCGTAATCAATGACACAACTTCCAGTACGAGTGTCTACGATCGTGCAATAGTATAGTAACCCAACCAAGGGTTAAGGTCGTGTCCCAAGGGAGCGGTTATGAGAATTAATAGAAAAATAAAATTTGTTCTAACTAGTCGTAGCTAAAGACATTAATGATTAAAAACACTGTAAATTAAAGAGGAACACAGGAGTGTCAATTAACAATGGGGTTTTTTGTCACTAATAAGTAAAAACAACAATATAAACAAAGATTTCTAAATAATGAGAGGGGATTCTTGGGATGTGACCGGAATATGGGTTAATCTAAATTATTGGGTACATGCTTTTGATAGAAAATTTATAGAGTAATAGTGACTAGGCTAAGCTTTACGTGGGAATAAATTCTCTCTCGAGCAACTTACCCCGTTTCAAATGGGTTCCTCTCGGACACCCATTTGCCGCATGAAGACCAGCCGACACCTTACCCGACTCACTCTCTCGACCCACTCCTTAGGCCATCAATCTAGTAGTCTTGGTTTCGCAACTTCTCTCTCGAGCAAGACAAAAACACATAAATAAACTTGTATTTGCAACTACAAATTTGTTAAATTCATCCAAAACTACAAGACGAAATCACCATTAAACTATATCTAATCTATCAGCAAGCAAGACCCAATAACAATCTTAACCCATATTCACTAAATCACACCCCAAGAATTGGGGGTTTTAGCCATACATCAATAGATAAAAATTTATACCTAAATGAGCTTGCATTCAAATGGGTATGAAGATTTAAGTCTTTTTACATGCAAAGAATGAAGAGTCCAAGAGACCCAAATCCAAATCCTTGGAGATGAAACCCTCTTCTTCTTCAAGTTTTCAAAACCCTCTCAAACTCAGAGCAAAAATAAAAAGTACTAAAAATTATATTAATTTATTCCACACATCAAAATCTGATCACTCAACAACTATTTATAGTTTTCAAAAATCTGTGTTGCAGCGGATCATTCAGCGACATTAGTCGGAATCGCCGATCAACTCGGCGATTCGCCCTTTGGTGTAGTTCATCGATGTCTTGCACCATCCTTCAGCATCGTCGTGGTCTAGGTCATTGGGTGACATGGTACTACCTCGCGGAACTATTCGGTGATGCACTGACTATTTTCTTTTTACGCCGACTTGAGCCTTTCCTTCAGGGCTCAGCACACTGGAACAAAAGGTGAAGTAAAACCCTTCAGTGACTCGCCAAGTGGACTCGGCGATCCTCAGGCCTTCATTTCTTCGTTCTTTTCCACCCTTTTCGTTCCTTTTTGCGACGTAGTGTCCATGCTTTCCTTCAAACATCAAATACCTGAAACTTAAGTGTTTTCATCAGATATTGAGATTAAATAAGCATTTGAGGACACAATTTATATTTAAATATATCCCTAAATGAGTCCAATTTTTGGACTCATCAACACCCCCAACTTAAAATTTTGCTTGTCCTCAAGCAAACTTAAGTCCAGTCGTTCAAAAAGGGTGTCTTGAACAGTGCTACACAAGACTCAATTATGAATGCACACAACAAGACTCAATTTACTTATGCAAAGATCAAATGTGTACCCAAAGATTCAAGTGGTGCCACACCAATATCAAAGAACATGCTCACGATACTTGCTTCAAATGCAAGTTCAAGATCAACCAAAGTGTTCAAATGCCCTCACAGAAGGAATGATTCCATATTCACACATAATGGTTTGCAATTTAAAGTTCCGGAATCAAATGCAACACTCAATCTCTCAAAGAAGAACACAATACATGCTTTCACCCATAGGTTTGCCCGTATTTTCCAATCAACGTTTGTTTCAACTCACTCAAGATCATAAAGGTCTTTTCAAGGTGTAATGGGTCTAAGTGAAAAGCTATGGTCATTTAGGCTCAGTGACTTTTATCCTCATAAAATGTGGTGCTCACAACACTTCCTTTCCTCTTCTTTCATCTTTTTCTTAAGTGCTTATAAGTCATCCTACTATTCACTTCCCATGGATTGTTTGGGAACCCTATTTCTTTTGTACTTTATTCCACAACTTTCTTTTTCAATCTTTTTTTTCTTTTCATATGGGGGTTTTCCATTTTTCGCAAAACCATGGGCTTAGGGAGACTTTTCTTGCACTTTTTGATTTTCCTTCATCTTTTCACCACACCCCCAACTTAGGATTTTTGCCTAAGTTGGCTATTCAACTAACTATAATTCAAGAGGATTATAGGTAGTGGATAAAGAAAGGTTCTGGTTTCATCAAGTTTCTTCCAAAGAAAGGTAAGGCTCAAGGGGTGTTCAAAAGAGAATCACATGCTCACAAGGTAGGTCACAAAAGAGGTATATGTCAAATAGGTTCACCGTCTTAGATGTTGCCGAAGATCATATCAAGAGATAGCATCACTTAGTTGACCGGATCAACGGGGAAAATTCTAGGATCGATCATGCATGGTTCAAAGTAAGCTCATCACACTAGGCATTGACACTATAGTCAAACAAGACTATACACTTTTGCTAGTGTGCAATGATCATCACAAGAGACTCAAATTGATAATAGGCTAGTCACAATGAGATGCAAAGAGTTCACATAATGTCTATGCAACTTCATTTGGCCTCATCGTAACTGTACATTCATGTTCGTTCGATTGTAAGCACCATTCATATCATTGGTATTGATCGGAACCGAGACTTAAATTTTGCAAAACTACAACCACATTCAACACATGAGAGGTGGCAAAAAAATTCGGATGGATCAAAATCAAAATCATTTAGCAATTGAAAGCAAAAGGAGCCAAAGCTCAACAATCCACAGAAAGCAGTGTAAACACTATTTTAAAATAGAACTGCCCAAATATATACACAACAACACGAGTCACAAATAACACACAAAATGTGAGCCTCACCCCACTAGAAATAAAAGCAATTTGTTATCAAATGCAATTAAAATAAAGTATCCAAAACTAAAAATATAATAAGATAGAGAGGGAGATAATGAAGCGATCCTGACTAAGCAGTCGCTCCATCTACATGGGCATCAGTTCACAGAGTGTTGTCATTCTGCTTCTGGTTCTCTTTTTCTTTTTGCTCTGCAGTGATATTAGCCTCGATCGTATTGTCCAAATCGTGAGCTGCCACAAAGGCATGTATCGCATTGCTGAACCCTCAAGCCCTCGAAGGGACATTAGGGTCGATGGGCATCCTCCTCCTCGAACTAGCTGTCATGTTGTCGCTCCTTTCAGTTCTTCTAAACTTTTGTGCTCTTATGTGTCTGGGTGGCATGTCTCTTCCTGCAATTTTTGGTTTGGCCATGTCTGCAAAGTCTTGAGATAATGTTAGAACATATTTGACAACCAAAACAAAGACTTCCTGCTGCAGAAGGACTAGATAGTCCATTCGGCGAGCCACAGATGATCCGTCGAAGGTCCCAGTGCAGAATGGTTAGGGGTGCTGACAAAGGGCAATTAAGATGACATTCGGTGAGTCGCCGAGTGCACTTGGCGATCCCATGCTTCTCGCCGAAAATTACAGCAACCACAACAAATAAAGCATGATAGTAAGGGCAAGATAGGGTACTTAGGCGAACCGCGAAGTGGTTCGGTGAGCTCATCACAGCTTGTTGAATCACCTATCGTTCCTACTGTTGACCCAACATTTTGAAATCGGCCCCGCAACCCCCGAAAACACAATTTAAGCACAAATTAAATCAAAACCCATAACATACAAATACCACCCATCTCATATTAACTCAACTAGATATATCGGAGAATAAGATTTCGACAATATAATGAAGATTATGTAATAACAATCGCCAATTAACCAATTATATCCAACCAGGGAGGTTCAACAGATTCTAACAATATCAAAGAGTTTGCAAATGAGTACAATCCTGACAAAATAATTACGGGTATTGCGAAGCTAACCTTTTGTAGTGATTAAAATGCTATCGAAAGCTAGGCGGCAATGCAATCCAAATCCGCTCACAACTCAATGACCCAAAATACTCCAAAAGTGCAAGAAATATAAAACTAGAGTGCGGGTGTGAGTTTGGGAAGGTGAAAAAGTAATGGAAAGAGAATGAAGTTAGAACTTTTTAAACCTTTGGATGAAAGACTGTCCAGTTTTCGCCTACAAATTTAATTATCAATGACGAATTATTTTGTCACTTAAAAGTCATATTTCTTCACAAAAAAATATTTGTGACAAAAAAAGGTTCGTCAATCATTTGTCCCTAAATCACGGGTCACTAAATATATACAGAGATGATTTAGTGTTTCGTCACTAAATGAAGTTACATTTGCTACGAAAATAACTTTTGTCCCCCAATGCATAATATTTATGACGAACTCATTCGTCAAGAAAAGTAAAAGAAATTGTAGTTATTAATATAATTTTGTCACTACAAATGTTATAAATGCCGACAGAACTACCTCGTCACTAATTCTTCAATTGAATTAGTGACGACATCAATTGTCTCTAAAATTACATAAATTTCGTAGTCAAACAAAATTAGTTTCGTCACTAAAGACATTCTTTTATACACGAAATTATATTGTCCCCAAACATATAATTTAGTGAAAATTTTATTTTTTACAAAAATGGCTTACAATTTTGTAGTTGAAAAATATGATTTTGTCACTAAATACAGTATTTTTAGCAACGATAAAATTGTTGTCATAATTAGTGATACTGATAATTGTGAAAAAAACCATAAAATTAAATTTGTAATTAAAAATTAAAATACATTATTGATTAAAACACAATTTAAGGACAAAGATTATATTATATCATAAATATGTTCAATTTATGAGAACAGTGTTCTTCGATAAAAAATGTCATTATCAAAAAATTCAACGTAATTTAATTCAATGTCATTATGAAGCATCTTTCTTCTATCTTGTGTGTCCTTCCACTTGTTTTAAGTGAGAAAAAAATTGAGTTATTACTCCCAACTTTATTGATAGCACACTCAAACTTATTGCTACACAGCTCCTGCATAAAAAAAATGAAAGAGAAGTTAAAAAGAACTCCTGCAAAACTCATGTCTAAATAACTACTCATAAAGGATAGCAAATCATAGGACACTTATAAGACGTGGAATGAGCCTTAGCTCAAATATTTATCCGCTTTCTATTTGTTGATGTAAAATAAAGGAAAAACATACACAACCACGTAGTGAGCACATAGTGAACTATTCTTTCGCTTTATACTAAAGATGGGTCATGACCCAATGCTATGCAAACATATCAGGAGACAACTATAGCTGTAACTTCCATTTTAAAATTAGTGCGCTAAATATATTTTCTACAATAAGGCATATGTTAAGAATTCCAAGTTTCTTCAAAAAGTTCTTGCGGTCCATCATCATACTACGGTCATCGGTTGACATAGTTCGACTTTCACAAATTAAAAGGAAAAACTCCACTCTGAAAATTTCGCGCAAGACAACCACCGCGAATACAAGATATTAACCATGTTTTTCCTTAAATAAAAATTGAAGAACACAAATAAAGATCTTCATAATAGATACTTGGTGCAATAGACATGGGAATAAAAATTGTTAAAAAACAGAATCTTACCGCCATAAATAAGACTTTAAGCTTAAGCGTCTGCCTTGTATATTGTTCTAGTTAATAAAATGAACCCTCATGATTTTTCTTTCATAGTCTCACCTGGAATTACAAGGAGGAGTGATGCTATGTTAATAGTGTGAATCACCCCCCCCCCCCCAAAAAAAAGGCATATTTTGGCTAGTGCAAAATTTTCAAGGCTGCCCGGAAGCAGCGAAAATAAAACATGTATAAAAAAAGAGATTAAAAAAAGAATGTGTATTGAACAATAAAACTAATACATATTGAATAGAATTGAACCATGTAAATCACAACTGAATCGAACATGAGAAAATTTTATCACTCGGAATGGATTAGATCAGATGCATAGACCATAAAGCATATAAAATAATGATTATCAACTGATTCTAATCTCAATTGTATTTGGTAAGGTATTGATAGAGTTGATCCTAAAATTTGCACCTATATAACTAAGTGTTCTGAATAAATTGCTGAATCTTAAGCAGGTAAAAGAAATAAAATTATAAACTATCTAGTTAAAATATTAACTAAGTGGTGAGATAAAATAAAGGCTCAACTAAGTACAAATGTTCCTGTAAATCTTAGAGGTAAACCACTAAATCGAATAAAGTAATTATACAAGCAACAATTGTACTTCATCACACTATCTATCTAATATCATCTTAATTCAATTGATAGGCAAGAGATAAAAAAAATAAAGCTCATAAACAAGTAAATAAGAAGATAAATAACCAACCTCACTCGCAAAGTCAAGAGAATACCTTACTATGTGTGCAATTCCTTTAGTATACATCAAAGAAGAGGAGAAACTACACATGGTGGTCTTCATCTCTTACATAGCAGCATATCTTCAAATGTACTCTGGAGAAAAATTATGATTTTGCCACATGAAAGAAATAGTATGAACATAAGGATGGAAAGAAAGGAATAACATATACATGTATACTAATGTGTAAGCAACTTTTACATGTTCAAGTAATGTATTCAAATATGAACAAATAATTTTAACAAAAGAGGATGTTTGAAAATACCTTCTAAATTATTTCTTCATTCTTGCAGGTTATAGTAAAACCGAAAAAGCACCACTAAATAACATAAATTTTAAAAGAGTTAACAAAAAAATTAAGTTGAAATAAGAAAGCTTAAGGAAAGTGTTGATCTAGATGTATTATGCATATTGTTATTGAAATAACCTGTTTGAAATAGAATCACATATATCCATATCATACAATAAACAAAAATACCAAAGAAATTTCCATCATACTCCTAGAAACAATTTCTAAGATTCAAGTAACCTTAAGGAAGAATCCAAAAAATCTTAAACAAGTCTCACACTACTTGACATCCAAATCATTATTAAACACCAATATTGTGAATTTCAAAGACAAACCTATTGAGCTAAAGGAAACACCAAGAAACTCGATGAAAGTAAATGTGTGCGACTCCAGAATGGGAGAATAAAACTCACCCAAATATGAAAACAAAGATCGAGCAGCAATGAAAGTAGTGAGAAATCCTCAAACATAATGCAAATTTGCATTCACTACCTACAAGATTTATATTGCACACAGAGACAGTGTTACCGAACTCTCACAAATTTTTAACAAGTCACGAACAAATTAAGATTGTCAATAATGAGATCATTCACTAGATGAAGAATCAGAGACCACACATTAAGCACCAAAGCTGCACTCTCTAAATGCACCATTCAATTGTAATGACAATAATAGTAAAGAATAAGAAGAGTACCTAATTTTAATTTGTATCTACTAACTTTAACAATTATGAGGATACAATGTCTCTATTAACTTCACATACAATATTTCCTCCTAACTGTAGGCACAAACAAAGATATTCCATCAGATTGTCCAAATATGTTGTAGATAGCAAATTGCAGGCTTAATTTCCTGACCATAAGAGAACATACACAAGAAAACCAACAAATTTGCACATAAATGAGTCATTTTGCAAACCTTAATACAGAGGTTAGTACCTCGTCTTTTCAGATTTGGATGTGAACTGAAATTACATCTAGTTAATTTTAAAGAACACAAAAATATAATGTAACTCAACCAGAGAGTACAAAATTTAGTACTTACAACAATCCTTCAGAAATGCCGAAGACACAAGAAGAGACAACCAAGAAGTCAAATTCCCGAACCTGGAAATAACTTGAATAAAATCAAAGGAACAACAAAAGACATAAATGATCCCAAAAGTCAGTCAGGAGCCATAAATGGAGAAAAAGAATTGTTTCGAAGATGATCCTAGATAAATAAATCAATGCACTAATAAATATTGTCACTTTAAAATCACTGATTTATTAATGACTTTTCAGAAAATAAATTTACCTAATGCGCAATAGATTTTGATCTGGAAATTTTTTGTCTCTTTCTTGTCAAAATCTGCAGGAAAAAAGCCCTATCCAAATGGCAGAAACAATAATTCATACTCCTATCAATGGTGGAACTCTACTACTAGAACGAAATAGAGGAAATTATAGAGAGAAAGCACCTGAAAGTTATTAAAATGAAACAAGAAGCAGTTCTGTCTACTAATTGAAAAGTGAAAACCTAGAAGCTTAATAGTTTTAAAACAGAGAAATATTGGGAAATATTTTTTTATAAAAGGGGGGAAAACTCCCGCGTTTGATTTCCAAGCAAAAAAAGAAAATAATTTTGGGCAATAAATCAATTACTTTGTTCACATTAGGAAAGCTTAAAATCATCCATTGAAAAATCGAATTATTTGATTAAACAAATATATTTTTACTTAATTTTCAATTGATTTAGATTTAATTCTTTTTAAAATAAAGAATATTTCATTTGGTTTGTTTTTATTAAAACAAACCAAATGAAATATATCGAATTATATCCATAAGTTATAAACACATTTGATAATTATATAGATACAATATATTATTTTTTAGGAAAAATTACGTGAAATGATCAATATTTATAGTGTATTATTTAATTTAGCCATAGTTTCATATATTTATGATTCACGGTTACAAATTCTTAATTTTTAGTATGAATTTGAATAATTCGATTCCTAATTGTATAAGTTCAGAATTTGTATATGCTAACCCAAGTTATTTGTATACGATTTGTTGATATGTTTGATTTGTATAAATTATGAAAAATTCATAATAAATTACCCTATTTGTATATTGGCAAACTAAATATACAAATAAAATTTTGAATAATTTATAAATGTATAATTTAAAATTTGTATATACTTATCATGTTTGTATATTTTTACAAGCGAAATATAGAAATGAAAGTACTCATACCAAACGAAACTATAGCTATGAAGTGTAATTAGACAAAGTGTAGTTAAGGGGGTTTATTAAGTATATCTCATGGGTATTTATGAAATTATCTCAATTTTTATAGGAAAAAGTCTTGATATACTCCTCAACTTTGTGATTTAGAGCTGATACACCCCTTGTTACATATGTGGCACACATATACCCTTACTATTACAAAAGTGACTCATATATACTACTACCGTTATAAAAGTGGCTCACATATACCATTTTCATCCAATGATAGTGAAAATAATAACTTAAAATCATTATTTTAATTTTTAATTTAATTTTGTTTTATGTAGGGGTGTATATGATCCTTCTAGCAATGTTCAGAGTAAATTTGATCTTTCTCGTACATGATTGTTTTTACGACTTCTTTGATTCAGCTCCTACTTTGAGTTTTAAATACCTCCATTATAGATCTAACAACTTATTATTATTTCAGTTTTATTCTTATTTAATTTTTAAAAATTATTTTTATGGTAAAATTATGAGAAATAAAAAAAGTGTTAAATGTAAAAGAGAATAAAAAAATGTAAAGGAGAAAAAAACAAGAAAAAGTCTTAAAACTAATTTGTTTGCGGCTTTAATAGAAAAAAAATTATATATGTGAAAAAATAGCTATGATAAATTTTACAAGAAATGAATGAAAAATAATTTGACCATCAAATAATAAATTATTTTTATATAAAGAAGGTAATTTAAAATTAGTTTTATCACTCTCGTTAGACCAAAAGGGTATATCTAGGTCATTTGTGTAAAATAATAGGGGTTATGTGAATCACTTTTATTACGAGAGATATATCAGCGTTAAATCGCAAGGTTAAGGTGTATACCAAACCTTTTTCCCTTTTTTATAAATAATTTTAAATAATTTGTATACTTTTTCATGAAACTTAATTATTTCTAATACACTAAAAGAGAGAAATATCATTTGATTTCTTAATAATCAGAAAAATTTAACCAAAGCCATAACAGTTAAATCGACAGATTTGAATTATTTGATTTGTTCTAATTTTAATAAAAAAAAAATCGATTAAATTAAGTTGATTATTGGTTTTACCTCAAAGTCCCTTTTCACGGTTGGACTCCTATTCTCCAAATTTAGAAATTATCCAGCTTCTTTTTAATTTAAAAAATTATCAGGTAGTTTAAAAAAAATATATATATATTTTATTGTTTCTTGTCGGGTAACTGTTCCCATTTATTTTGTGCAATTTGAATTGGGTTCACGTTTAGCAGAATTAAATTCTTATTGCTATTTGAAATTAAATTTTGGGACGTGATTTAAAGTATTGCATATTTTGTGATAAACATTTGTTGCCACACAATGATGTTAATAGATTAGAGACGCACAATTATCGTCGCTAATTGCTTATATTATTAGTGACGAAATTTAATTTAACGTCACAATTAAATATAAAATTTTGTGACTAAATGTTAAAACATTTAACTACAAACTACAAATTGTCGCTATTTAAATAATATTTTTTTTGTGACGAAATATTGTCGTATCTACAAAATTAAGTAATTTAAGGACAAAAATATTTTGTCACAAATTAAGTACATTATTAGTGACAAAACATTGTGTCACTAATAATTTTAAATTTGTGGGTAATGTTACTATATAAATGGCGCCAATTCATTTTTTGGAGGGAATTTTTTGTGGAAAAAACTTTGCTACGAAATTTTGTGTTTCGTCACTAAATCTATGTGACTCTTGTATTTAAACACGAAATATAATTTTCGTCATTAAAAATGTACAATTAGTGACGAATTTTGCGTCGTAGTTAATAATTTCGTAGCTAAATATCTTATTTGTTGTAGTGCCCGATGTGGATCGCCTAAAGTTACAGTGTTTGGATGAGCAAAATGTGAAGAAAGAAGGCGAGATGAAAAGGACGATCGGCAAGTCGTCGAACGGTCGGCGAAGCCCGACTTACCTCGCCGATCGACTCAAAATGCCACACCTCAAATTAGTATAAATTGATTTTTGAAAGAAAGAGAAGGCATTCAGAAATTAAGAGGAACAAAAGAAAGAGAGCAAAAACACTGCTATTGTTAATTTTTAGTAATTTTTGCTATATTTTTTAATTGGGTATTATAATAGAGTGGAGATTCTTCATAGTAAATTTTTGATTTTCAAATACCCAGCTATGGAGCATATAGCAGGTATCAAATTTATTCTTTTACTCTGGGGTGTCTTAAGTCTATCTTTGATGAGCTGAACTTTTTCCATAGCGTCATGAACCAAATCTAGCCCTATCAAGGCTACTTCACCTACTTCAAACCAACAAACTGGAGATCTATATCTATGCCCATATAATGCCTCATAAGGGACCATCTGGATGGTGGAATTGTAGCTATTATTGTAGGCGAACTCTATAAGAGGAAGGTGACCATCCCAACTACCCTTGAAGTCAATCATGCAAGCTGTAAACATGTCCTCTAAGGTCTGAATGGTACACTTTGCCTGACCATTCTTCTATGGCTGAAAGGTTATGCTAAGATTAACTTGAGTACCAAGACCTTTCTGAAATGACTTCCAGATATGAGTGGTAAACTGAGGACATCTATCTGAGATGCTAGACAAGGGAACCCCATGCAACCTGACTATATCATTAATGTAAAGCTTGGCGTAGTCCTCTGCCGAATTTGTAGTCTTAACAGCCAAGATATGAGCATACTTAGTAACTTAGTCAACTATCACCCAAATGGACTCATGTTGTCTGTGAGTATGAGGTAAACCTATAATGAAGTCCATGTTGATCACTTTCCACTTCCATGTAGCAATGTTGATCTCTTGAGTCATACCTCCTGGTTTCTGATGTTCTACCTTTACTTGCTGGCAATTTGGGCACTTAGCCACAAAATATGCTATATCCCTTTTCATACCATTCCACCAAAAGACTTCCCGCAGATCACAGTACATCTTGGTGGCACCTAGATGAATAAAATACATGAAGTTATGGGCTTCTGCAATAATCTGCTGTCTCAACTCACCCACCTTAGGAACACATAAACGACCCTAATAGCGAAGTACACCATCTCTCCCTTGGGAGAAAACCTCAACTCTCTATTGCACCCTTTAGTTGAAGCAATATAGGATCACTCTATTGTTTTTCCTTAACCTCCGTTACTAATGAAGATTCTGACCCATTCTGAACTGTTACACCACCATCTGATATGCTCATAAGGTAAACTCCTAAGTGAGCAAGACTGTGAACATTGTTTGCTAGTTCTTTCCTTTCTTACTCAACATGCGCTAAACTACCCATAGATAGTCTGCTAAGAGCATCTGCTACTACATTGGCCTTATCAGGATGATAAAGCTCTTTCATATCATAGTCTTTGAGGAACTCAAGCCATTTCCTCTGGAAAAGATTCAACTCTTTCTGGGTGAACACATACTGAAGGTTCATATGGTCTGTGAACACATCTACGTGAACACCATACAAGTAATGTCTCAAAATCTTAAGGGCTTAAACCATTGCTGCAAGCTTGAGGTCATGAGTCGGATAGTTTGTCTCATGCACCTTAAGTTGTCTAGAAGCATAAGCTATAACCTCACCTCGCTGCATCAACATACAACCTAGGCCGACTCTGGATGCATCACAATAGATAACATAATCGTCTAAACCCTCTAGTAGAGTCAAAACATAAGCTATAGTCAACCTAGTTTTCAGTTCTGAGAAACTCTTCTCATACTCATCTAGCCACTGCAACTTAACCTTTTTCTGAGTTAACATAGCAATGGAGAAGCTATGGATGAAAATCCTTCCACAAACCTTCTGTAATAACCAGCCAAACCCGAGAAACTTTTGATATCTGTAGGAGAGGTAGGTCTAGGTCATTGCTTCACTGCCTATATTTTGTGCGAATCCAATTGGATGCCTTCGCTAGACAAAATAGGCCCAAGGAAAGCAACTGATTGCAACCAAAACTCACATTTGCTTAACTTAGTGAATAACCGGCGATCTTTGAGATTTTGCAGGATAACCCTCAAATGAGTCGCATGTTCTTCCTCAATCCTAGAGTAAATAAGGATAGCATCAATAAAGATGATAACGAACAAGTCAAAATATTGCTTGAATACCCTGTTCATCAAATCCATGAAAGCTGCAGGAGAGTTGGTTAGTCCAAATGACATAACTAAAAATTTATAATGACCATACCGAGTTCTGAAGGCTGTATTTAGAACGTCACTATCTCTGACTCTGAGCTGATGATAGCCGGATATGAGGTCTATCTTCAAAAAATCACTAGCACCCTGAAGTTGGTCAAACAAGTCATCAATCGTGGGGATAGGGTACTTATTCTTGATTGTGACTTTTTTCAACTGTTGATAGTCAATGCACATCCTGAGAGAACCATATTTCTTTTTCACGAACAACACAGGTGCACCCCATGGAGAAATAGTAGATCTAATAAAACCCTTATCTAGGAGGACTTTCAACTGATCTTTCAATTCCTTAAGCTCATCGAGAGACATTCTGTTAAGAGGAATAGAAATAGGTTGGGTATATGAAAGGAGATCAATTCCAAAGTCAATCCCTTTCGGGGGGAACTCTGGGAAGATCTTCTTGAAACACTTCTGAAAACTCATTAACTACTAGAACTGACTTAAGAGTTGGGGTTTCGAAGCTTGAATCCTTAACCCTACCTACATGATAGAGACAACCCTTAGAGATCATCTTTCTGGCCTTGAGGTAAGAAATGAATCGACCCATAGGCACTGAGATACTACCCTTCCATTCTAAGATTAGCTCGTATGGAAACTCAAAATGAACGATCCTAGTTCTACAATCGACCGAGGCATAACAGGAATGTAACCAACCCATTCCTAGAATGACATCAAAGTCTACCATTTCTAACTCTACAAGATCTGCTGAGGTGACTTTCTAAGAAACTGTGGCAGGGCAATTTTTGTATACCCGTCTAGCTATAACTAGGTCACCGACTAGAGTAGAGACTTATAAGGGTTTAGAAAAAGTTTTTGGAATGACACCAAAGTTTACTGCTATATATGGAGTTATAAAGGAAAGAGTAACCCTTGGATCTAACAAAGCATAAACATCTAAGTGAAAGACTCGTAACGTACCAATAACCACATCAGGAGAATCTTCTTGATCCTGGCAAGCCTGAAGAGCATACAACCTGTTCTAGCACTGACTTCCACCTGTAGCAGATGCATTACTCTATTGAGTTGGGCGATCTGTTGGTGCTGCTGAAGTTGTGGACTGAGCTCTACCATTTTTACCTCATTGACCCTGTTTAGAAGAAGGACAATCTCTCAACTTGTGACCAGTCTAACCACACCTAAAACAACCTTCCTTTCCTGCAAAACACTCGCCCAGATGGTTCTTACCACACTTAGGACAAGTTGGGTAGGTTCTAGTACATGAAACACACACTTGAGACTTAGAGCATGATTCCCTACCTTTCTGATCATGTCGAAACCTGGGGGGTGGAGCACTAGATGATGAAGGTTCTAGAGAGATGGATTTCTACTGAAACTGCGAGTGATTCCCACCACCTGATTTCTGCTGAGAGTACTCATAGTTACCTGACCTAGCCTTCTTATTATCCTTATCATGTTCCCTAAGCTTGTCTCCCTCAACCTGCTGAGCATGAGTCATAAGCCTAGAGATATTCATATTTTCCAGCAACATAGCATTTCGGCACTCCGTTTTCACTAAATCGGATACCTCATACAAAAACTTAATCATATGTGCCCTCGAATCCGCAACCATATGTGCAGCATACCTGAGAGTTGGGATAACTTGAGTCCGTACTCTTGGACTGACATACTAGTGATTTCACGTATCAGGACACTTCTTCCAATTCTAAGTGCCAACGATCGTTAGTCAGTAATGTAACCAAGCTAAGTTAGTTGTGGTCGAATCCCTCAAGGAGTGGTACATGCTTAAGATTCAAGATCAAAGTACAAATATGTTCAAGTCAATCATAGGTAAAGACATTTTCGAATAAAAGCATAGTTCAAATATAAGGTGACACAAGTGTCAAATATGGGGGAGGGGGGTTTGATTGTAATTATTAACTACAGCAGCAACAAATAACACTAATTAACAAGTAATGAGACGTGTTCTTGGGATTTGATTGGATTATAGGCTAAGGTAGACAAATGGGTAATTGCAACTGATAATAAATAGTTGTAAATCAGTGAATAAGCTACACTTTAGTGGGGATAAACTTTCTCTCGAACAATTTAACCCGAATCAAATTGGTTTCCCTCGAACACCAATAAGCAACAATTAAGAATCGCCTACGCTTTAATCCATTCAATCTCTCGAGCTGAATATGTGGAAAAGGGTTTAAGATTCACTCTCTCGAGCTGAACCCATGACAACCCAATACCCATAGACATCAAATTAGTAATCTTGGTTTTAAAACCTCTCTCTGGAGCAAGCCAAAAACATGAAGGTAGAATTGCAGTTGCAACTACAACCCTTTAAATTAACCCACAATTACTAATTGAAATCACCTTTAAATAGCATTTAAACTATCAATTAACAATATCCATAAGCTGAATCAACCCATAATCACACCCTAAGAATTGGAGTTTTAGCTAGACATCATAAAAAGATAGAAATTGTTACCAAATTGTGTTTCCATCAACTGAGTAAGATTAATTTCATCTTTACAAATGTCCAAATTGAAGAATCTCAAGGACCCACTTCCAATTTCTCAAAAATGGAAAACTTCAATTCTTCAAAGCTAATGAAAAATATTATCTCAATACTCAGAGTTCTCCCTAAAAATGATAAGAAAAATCTATATTATGAAAAACTGATTTTCTCAAAGATAGATAGATACTTAAAATAATGTTTGAAAATATAGTTGCCAAAAATATGTTGCAAAGGACCAATCGGCGCAGTAAGTCGGGATCATCGATCCACTCGGCGATCCTCCCTTTGGTCAATTCCATCGCCTTTTTACTTTGGCCTTCAACAACCTCACGTTCTGTAACTTTGGGCGATCTAACACTGCATCGCGGAACCATTCAGTGATACACCGACTGCTCCATTCAATCACTGACTTGATTTTCTCCTTCAAGGCTTGGCACACTGGAACTTTAGGCGAGATCATAGCCATTTGGCGACTCGCCCAATGGGTTAGGCGATCACTAGGCCTTCTTTTCTTCGTTCTTTCAACTGCCTTGTTCCTTTTGCTCATTAGTGTCCATGCTTTGTTCCTCAATCCAAATACCTGCAATTCAAGGATTTACATCAGTTATTGACACAAAATAAGCATTTGAGAACCCTAAATCTATCCAAATAAAGCCCTAAATGAGTCCAAATCGTGGACTTATTAACGACCTTGCCTCAAATTCATGAATTCTTGAGCCTTTGCCTCTCTCAACTTTCCAGGAAAGAACCTGTCTAGAATAGCTTCATTGAAACACTCCCAATTCACAGGAGCTGCATCAGTACCCCTATTTTTCTTCCACTAAGTGAACCAAACGTGAGCTGCATCCTTAAGCTGGTAAGATGCCAACTCAATCCTATCATTCATAGTTACCTGCATTACTTCAAAGATCTTTTTAACCTCATCAATGAAGTTTTGGGGTACTCACCAACCTTCAACCCTAGAAACTTAGGTAGGTTCATCCTAAAAAAATCCCAAACTCTACCTGCAGCTGACCCAACATTAGCGTTAGTAGGAACTGGGGCCTGCTAATTGTTTTGGTTGGTCACACTTTGAGCCAAAAGATGAATCGCATTCCAAAACTCTACATTCGAAACCTCTTGGTCTACAACTAAAGGAACTACATTAGTGTTATGGGAATTCGCATTCCTTGCATAAGCTCTATGAGGAGGCATGATCTTAAACTAATAAAAATGAGTTAGAAGGTAGATCATACCCACACACGATAAGAATAGCAAGAAAGTGAAGTTTTCCTAAAACACTTTATTGCCTCCCTCTCATTAGATGTGGTGCACTTCACACCTATGAAAAGGACTCTACTTAGTGCAGCTTTTCAGGCATCCTAGGACACTTAAACCTAATGTTGTGATACTAAGTTTGTCATGCTTTGAGGCTACCCCAGGATGACGACACGGGACCTAGGATCAAGAGTGACCCCAAGCTAACCCTGCTGGCATATCATAAGCATACTTAAAGACTTTCAACATAATAGACATACTGTGTGAAATTTAGAAACAAATCATAAAATGAAATTATGGGGAATATCCATTCTAAGTCTAAATATATAACTGAGTTCAATGACAACAGAAAGATCAAACTCAAACTTAAACTGAATCTAAACTATGTCTGAATAAAAGCCTCTACTAACTAGAGATGTTGAGACATGTCCCCAGCTAACTCTAGCAAAACTGAAAATAAAAGACTAAAAGATGAAAAGAGAACATATCATTCATCCTCGAAGAATGAAGACTCACCACTGATACTCATGAACTGGAGATTAGAACCGATATATGCATGATGTGGATGCTGAGGAGCTGAACCTACATCACGAGAAGATGTAGCGCAGAGTATGTGTCAATACTTGAAGGTACTGAGCATGCATGATATAATAAAGTTGAACAATATAACATAACTGAAATAAAGCATACTGATCAATGATACAATATAAACATGAAGAATATGCTAAACATGTTGAATATGAACTAAGTGTAGTGACCAAGTTTATAACATACTGAAACTAAATACTGATTGTAACTGATAACCTAGTCTATACATTAGAGTCTGTCTGTGGGAGCTAATAATAACCGACATAAAACCAAATGAGCTAAATGTGGAGTCCAATGTATATGCCCCATCGAGAGGACCCATTATACTTACCAAGGGTATAGAGGCATGACTGGCGTAATCACTAAGTATAATGCCCATAGAGGGGACTTACCTACAAGGGCACATAGTTCTGGGACTATGAGGGTGACTGACCCTAGTCCAACTCGGTATTAAGCCTACTCCTAACTAATTATGTAAGTAACGCGTTATAACTAAATTTTGTAATACTGAATAGCTCAAAAATATTGACATGCATACCGAAAATGCAACATTAATATACTGATAGTGAAACATTCTTATCTGGGGCATCTATAACGAAATAAACTGACCTAGCAACTGAAACTCATGAACTAAACGAATCTACACAACTAGGTTTCTGAGTTTCAAGCTAGAACTAAGCTATAATTCCACGAAAAACATGATATCTGATTTGGATTAGTCTAATAGTTGAATCACAACATAAATTTGAAATTCTAGAAATCCTAAGTCTAAGCATGATGTAGAGAATTAAGAATCTGACTAAATTCTAGGGACCTAATGGGTGAAAAGAACCCACTAGTGAAATCCCACATACCTGGTGACGAGTTTCACAGAGAAATCATTCAAATTCGGTGCTGGAACAGATGAAACCTTGTTGCGTTCTTGGACTAGGGGTTGGTCGACTCTTTCTCCTTCTTTTCGTTCAACTTGATGATTTTTTGGAGAATGAGTTGACTAGGGTAAGTTCTAATTTAGTTACTAGGCTAAAACTGATCAAAACCACATAGTTTAGGGGTTAAACAACGTAGTTTAGGGGTCCAACACATAGGGAAAAGACCAAACGACTCCTGACATAAAAGTTTTCAGGGCCAACGACAAACCTGGTCCACGGACCGTGGTCCCACCACGGTCCGTGCTGGTCAGTCATTGATTGGCTTCAGAGAATGGGTTTTGGGGAGTCCGAACCACGGACCTGGTCCACGGAGCATAGTCCCATCTACGGTCTGTAGGTCCTGGCATGGTTCTGGACTTAGCTTGATTTTTCTTGGGTTCTGGGGAGTCTGAACCATGGACCTAGTCAACGGACCGTGGTCCCAACTATGTTCCGTCCTGGTCAGCCATCGTTTGGCTTCAGAGAATGAGATTTGCGGACCACGATCCACAGACCGTGGTCCCACCTATGGTTCATAGGTCCAGGCGTAGGTCAACCCTTAGCTGAATTTTCTGGGTGGGTTCAAGGTGGCCAACCACGGACCCGACATACGGTCCATGGGTCACCCTATAGTCCGTGGGTGGCACCTGCAACTTTTGAAAAGCCTGCAGGTTGGTCTTTCTAGCGAACAGGGTGTTACTAAAACTCGAGTGTTGGCTTTAAAAAGCTTCTCAAAATTTATAACACAATCTATAGGGTTAATGCGTAATTATGGGCGTGAATGACTAAACTCAGGGATATTAATAGAAATATGGAAACTCAGTACTCAAAACTCAAGGACACTACTCATCTTAAGAATACTAAATTATAGGGTGCATGTTGAAATACAGACATTAACGAATCAACTCAAGAATCTTAATGCATAACATATAGCAATTCAATAAGTAGGAATAGAATTTTAAAAAATAAATAGAACTTAAGATCTCGGAATCAACTTATCTCAAAAATACGCAAATCTAGGGATAGAATTCTAGATTACTCTTTTACTTATTTGAAAGTATATGTAGGGCGTGAGGACGAACTAACCCAACACTATGATAGCCGTACATACCTGAAAGAACAAGGTTCTTGAAGAATCTTAAAAAATAACTTGAATAGAAGTCTTGAAACCGTAGCTTGAAGGAGAACAATCAAGAAAACATTTCTTAAGATTCTTGAATTAGTTTCTTGAATTCTCTATGGCCAAGAATTATTATTTTCATTAGTGATTCATAATTTTATGGAGGAATTTGAGTTGGAAAAGAATGGAATTCTTGGAGAAAAACATACCTTGAAGAAGAATCTTGAAAAAGATTGAATGAATCTTGAATGGAGTCTTCTATTTTGATTTTTCATTAGGGTTTTGCCGTAGAGTTTGAGAAAGAAGAGAATGATGGATTAAGAGATCAAAATCTTATTATTTTGAGACTTTAATTAGTCAAGAAATTCATTTAGGGTTTTTATAGAGGTAAAAAGACAAAAACGAGCCTTTTTAATGTTTTCCCGTCAGCTAATTCGTCATTGCACTATATCAGGTTACTAAAATGGTCATAACATTTTACCAAAACTGGGATTGTTGTGAAATTTTTGGTGTTGGAAAGATGATTTAAATACCATTACTTTGATTGTTTATGGGCCACGTAACTCATTATATTCTAAGAGACATGGTTTTTTAAAGCTGACCCAAATAAAATCTTACATCAAAATTTAATCGGTGAGGAAACTTTAAACTCAACTTTGTGCTAGGAGTTTTTAGTGACCTTAATTGATATCCCAAATCATTCCCACACTAAAGAATTTACCTTTACAGATATGAGCAATTTAATAATACTCCGATAAGACCTTATATGCAAATAAAGAATAGTTTGGGCCTTAGCTTAGAAATTTCTGGGGTGTTACAATATCTCTTCCTTGGAATCATTCATCCTCGAATGATGGTTGAACTGAGCATGGAAGTGAAAGTAGTTACATTTAATATCTTTCTGACTTTTTAACTTGCTTACTAACATAGGTGGAGCTTATTCATACTAAGAGTTTGGAACTCTCTATAGCACATAAGTTGTGAACGATATGAGTTTGAACGTAGGTACGCTCTATCTGAAGCTATTTGACATAAAGCAAGGATATATCGGAACGAAGTAAGAATAGGAATACTATGCCTTGAGTGATATGATTGATAACTTTTAAGCATAACAACGATTCTCAACTATGCTCTCATTTCTAATAACTACACTTCGTTAGTTGGATCTCAAAGCTCCCACTAGAGTATAAGACTACTCTTACAAATGTCTAAGTCAAATTGCTTACTCAGCCTAATCTCTATTTGAAAAGGTTCTAAACATGAGATTGTTATACTTATCTAAGCCACAAATTTAGGTTGTATACCTCTGTAGCCAATCTCATCCTAAGAATACTTCTCCTTATAGTTGCCTTCAAACAACCTTGAGCCCATATCAAGAAACACCTAATGATCATTCATTTGTCCACATGTTAACCGCACAACATTCAATCATATTACTATAAACGCTCAAAGAACTCCTACTAACCAATCCTTCTAAGAATTTCTTTTTTCATTCTCTCATCATCTCTACCAAATTAAATTTCACACATTACTAACAGGAACTGACTAATTTCTCTCGCTTAAGTATTACTCATAGTAAAACACCATCATATTCCTCCTCCACAATATAACTTTATATGGAATAAGAAGACCGCCACTACCACAATAACAAACATCAATCCTTTTTTTCTGTGATTACTCAACTACTATCAACAACATCGCTATCAAAATTGAAAAGGATCATTGAAAGAACATAGGGCAAAAGATTTACTATTCATTCAAGATATCTGATATGAGAATATGCATTACATAACATTATGTTGCTAGCCATTGAGAGTAAATCATGAATTTGCGAGATTGAGCATACTATGAGACATGAGTGCTTATATGAAAGAGTTTATATCATGACACTGATATCTGTAAATTTATGAAGTAATATTGAGATCAATGGGCTAAAGTCTTTGCCCATTATTCTGGGAACTAGCATAGATGCGAATCTGCTTCAAGTGTATGAGCATATGTCATCGACACAATTTTAGTATCAGTAACATCAATAAGATGTTGTAATGACTAAGATTTAAGGAATACGCTAGAGTATTAATGGATTGATATAACATTATAACTCTTTATGAACACATCACTATCTGATTCTTAATAATTGACTTGGTTTCTCATCTTATCATCTCCCCCTTAGGTCTGAAGCTGACACTTTGAAACTATGGATTTATTCCATCTTCTCTAAACTGGTCTACAATCTCTCTACTCTAATACTCAGGAAAATCTTATCTCATGACTATTGAACTCTCCATAAGCAGATACTAAGACTCATTCTAGGACCTCTTTCTAAGATGCTTCTCTTAATCTCTTCTCATTGGCTTATAAGGCCACTTAATCTGAATATTAAAAATTTGATTGTCCTTCTTAGCCTACCAATAACATCTTTTATGTTAATATCAACCTAACTAGAGGAACTTTGAACTATATTCAAGAGGCTCGTCATTGACTATATAAAATAATTCCTACCAAAGTCTTAAGGGTGACAAATAATTCTTACATCAGTCTACTCCACATTGATAACTCAAATATACTATCTAGGCACATATCGAAAGTCATAAACTCAAGTAGAACCTCATCTGGCTACATATGATCTCTGGTACACCTCCTAATTCTTTTGTTAATCTAATGACATATCCACACTTTATTTCTCTCATCTAAAAAGTCAGAATCTCCCTCTTGTACCACTCATATTCATTGCAGCTAACATTTAAATTCCTCACCTACTCTCATTGCAGCTAACATTTAAATTCCTCACCTACTCTATGTCAAGTCTAGCAAATCATATCTCAAAACTAATATTATCACCCTCATGTTGTCATCTTTTTTACCACGACACTCATCTCAAATTTAAGTCTAGTGTCTATTACTAAACATGAATATCAATATAATTGCTCACATACTATACTAACTCATTACAAATAAATAAAATAAAGAAATACTCGCCCACTAAGACTTTATGACAACTAGTCAGTCTATATGTTCATTCTACCTATTTACAGATTACTGACAATCCCTTTCACAACTTAAGTACTATTTACTCACTTACTATACATCATTACTTAATTAGTTCTATAATCCTCTGAATACCATAGGGATCTCCTTTTAAAAATCATAAGCCTATATTAAATCTATCAAATCATGAATACTCGGCTCTTCTATTCAACCCTTATACTTGGTCGATACTAATGCATTGACACCTCATGATAAACTTCTTTCTGGTTAAAGTATACTTTAACTCATCCTTACTAGTAAGTATTACTCTACCTTCTATCATGAAAATCTTCACAAACTCACCACTTATTAGTCTACCTATAAGGAAAAACTCATCATCAATAACTTACTGGGTGCATGACTACCATAACATAATTTTCCTCATCACTATCTCCCTTTCTTAGATTACTGAACTTCTGCATGCATTCTTCTAACTTTGAGCACTTTTACTATTATTTCTTGTAACCTTACAACTCATACTATCTTTTCGAGTGCAATTACTACCCAAGCTCTAAGACACATTTCCTCACATGGGTCTCAACTGAAACAAGGTTTGTAGAAAAGAGTTTGGGAATACATCTCGCTTTTAGCTCGAACACATGATTCACATGAATAAGAGTGCATTCTTTAGAATATGAAATCTGAAGCTCCCTCACGGGATTCTCTCAAGACCCTATGAAGTGTCATGACTTTCTAAAGACTTTTGTTGAGATTAATTCATTGATAAGGATCTGGCTTTTCTTTTCAACTACCATAACTATGAGGGGTAGTCGAATGAATATGAAAAATGCACGAGTTTGAATAAATTCCTTATAACATAGCTCTATTGCACGATTTAGAGTATGAAAGAAGGAAAACTTTTCCTAAATCTCTGTAGTCCCTCATTTATAAAAGTGGGCCCCCCACAACCATAAATAACATCCTATTTGACACAGCTTCATAGACACCGTAGGACACTTGAACTTTATGCTCTGATACCAAGTTTTTCACGACCCAAGCCTACACCCTGGACGTGGCCGATACTCGAGAACCATTGATGGCCCTCAAGTGAACCCTCATTCTTGATGACTACAAGTGGAAGATTAACTCAAGCATACATAAGAATCAAATTGAAAGAAATGTTTCAAAACAGTTTACTGAATCTCAAAACTTCGTTGAATATGATGAGTATTAAACACAAGTTTTAAATAAAATATTTCAAATTGAAAGACTCTCCAAAGCTTTCTATCTATGAAGTCTCTACTATACAAAGATGAGTGTCGGGACAAGACCCACAACTCCTCAAAAGAACTAGTACTAACAACTCATAAAACTGGAGTACTCTAAAAGCAAGGCATTCTCACTCATAAGAAGACGAGCGGATGAAGTGATCTCAACAAACTCTTGTTGAGGATCCTAAGAACATGTATCTGCATCATTAAAAGATGCAGGTTGAATTACATCAATACATTGAATGTACGAGTATGTAATATAGCTAAATAACTAATAACTGAAAGAAAGGACTGCAATAGATAACAATGTACTCAAGCTGAATGTATAGAAATAAAGGAGTTTAACAATTTAAAGCTTTACAAAACACTTTCTCATCTCTGAGCTCAACATAATAAGTGGTATATAAAAATACACTCTAACACTATTGAGAGATTCTCTAACCGACAACCATCACTATGAGCTACATAATGATACAACTTCCCGCCCACACTGCTAGAATTATCCTATACCTTGACAGGATATAGGACACCTCAACTAAGTGGATCCACTAAGCTCTGCCTAAAGGCACTTAGGATTCATCTAAAAAGTATGATCTTGTACCATGTTGGCATACATGGTTTATGAGGAATGTGAGTTCTCTGAACTCATCACCATATCGGTGCTCAATACTACTCCCAATAATATATACTCATGCTCAATAATTAAAAACATACTCTTCCTCTGGTTTGAGATAATGTCTCAAACTTCCTCTTAAAAGAGGTAACTGCTCTTAAAATATCTTTGAACTCATAACTCATTTAGAAATCAAAGTTTATCTTTTATCAATGTAAAAACCGATACCTTTGGGAATACTTAGTTCCTTTATACTCTTACTAAATTCATACTTAAAAGCTCTTTTTAAAAAATATATCAAAATCATATTGTGATATGATCATTGATGACTTGGGAAGTCATACTGCATAAATATTAATAGTATATCTAGATACCATACTACTTAAACATTGATGGCATACTCGATTGTCAGACTAATCATGTTTTAGAAACTTTATCTCAAAAATCATCTTTACTTCCTCAAAATCTCAGTTTAAACCTCAAGTGTTGGCTTTAAAAAGCTGCTCAAAATTTATAACTCAATTCATAGGGTTCATGCGGAATTATGGGCATGATCGACTCAACTCAAGGATCTTAATAGAAATATGGAAACTCAGTACTCAGAACTCAAGGATACTACTCATTTCAAGAATACTCAATTCATAGGGTCCATGTTGAAATACAGACATGAACGAATCAACTCAAGAATCTTAATGCATAACATATAGCAATTCAATAATTAGAAATAGAATTTCAAAAAATAAAAAGGAACTCAAGAACTCGAAATCAACTTATCTCAAGAATATTCAAATCTAGGCATAAAATCCTAGATTACACTTTTACTGATTTGAAAGTAGATGTACGTAGGGCGTGAGGATGAACTAGCCTAACACTATGATAGCCTTACATACCTGAAAGAACAAGGTTCTTGAAGAATCTTTAAAAAGAACTTGAATAGATGCCTTGAAACCCTACCTTGAAGGAGAACAATCTAGAAAACATTTCTTAAGATTCTTGAATTAGTTTCTTGAAATCTCTATGGCCAAGAATAATGACTTTCATTAGTGATTCATAGTTCTTGTAAAAGAAGCATCCCAATCTTATTCTTCCTTTAAAATATTGGTATTGTTTGTGTCATTATGACCAAATCACGTTCATGAAGTGCCGCATTCTTGAGCTTATCCTGATATATCATCTTCTGGCCTCGTTAATATGTTGAGTCTTAGAGCTCAGTCAGATACACTTTTGTGACCTCATCATTGTAGATAAATTGCTCATTCACTTGTTTGTAGCAATAGCCAAGTGAGAGACTTTCATGATAGTAAAATTATTTGTCTTGTAGAATAATATGATATGACAGTTTTTCCATATGAAAATAGATAGCTTTCTTCAGATCAAAACTTCATATAAATCAAATGATTTGTTGTAGTTTCATAACCAATAAACTTTGATATGATTGGTTAGGATAAGAAATTTATAAAACATTATTTGATTTACTTCGATATCTCTATCGATAAGAGTGGTGTTATATTTTGCATGAACATTAATAAAATTATCATACCATGAATAATAATAATAGCAGAATACATAAATGCACCAATTACATAGTCACGACCCAAGGTAGCCCCTAGGCGTAACATGACGTATAAGACCATGAATGTCCCCACACCAGCCACTTAACTTTCATCAAAGAAGATAATAGAATAAAGAGATTTAAAAGACAGTTTCAACATATAAGATTTATTTTTACAGAACAGCGAATATCTAATCATCGTCTCAAAGACATCTAGTACATAAGAGTTTATTAGGGCGTAGCCCGTACATCGAGTTCCACAACTAAAAGTAAAGACAAACGGGAAATTAAACTCGGTCCTCGGAATATGAGGACTCACCAAACTTCAAGTCTTCTATATGAGATCCCTAGCCACGAAAGTGCGAATCTGTAAGGTCGGCCTCTACATTTGGGCAAATGTAGGCAAGAGTATGTGTAAGTACAAGCATGTACCAAGTATGATAGCTATGCATAAAATATTTGTAACCATGAGAAAAAGGGCAATTTCATAAAGTGCAATGACCAAGCTAAATCATGAATGTAAAAGAACTAGAAGATATAAGTCATAAATCATGGTCAATGCAAATAGACATCATCTTAAATCACAAGTGAGATACTTTTTGAAGTAACCTTAATTTATTATTGTGGGTGATTTACCTTTAAAAGACATATAAGACCATGTGAGCTATCAACATAGAATCTGGTGTCTACCCCACACCGAAAAAGGGTGTCCTGCTTGACAAGGTAAGACCATGAACTTCTAGCTTATGTGGATCCACTAGCTAATATCTATCCAAGACAATCATCCTATGGACGCACATAGGTACGGGATAAAGACATTGCTTTTTGAAACTCGACCACTACTAACGGGAGTGCTCCTATCTCAATACTTCCCGGTTCTAAGCGTAAATCCTATGGAGTAGTCATTTTCATAACTTACCTTTATTATCCATGGAAGGGCACACCATCTTGCCAATCCAAGCTAAGTCATATGTAATCCATGGAAAGGTACAATTAAGTAACCAATCCAAGCTAGGTTTCATTAGAATAGCTCCTTAACTTTGATTTATTTTAGGTGAGAAAACCTTTAAACCTTAGAATCCTTTATGTGAGAAAATATTTCACATTCATGTATGAGGTAGTTATGTGAACAATCATTTCACAGAAATTAACTACAATGTGCTTCTACTCTCAAGCAATCTATATCATATCTCATCAATTTCATAAGAACATGCATAATTCCACGATTCACCTTTCATAGTTCAAAACCCACTTTCAATCATCAATATCTAGAAATCATGTAATTATTTCAATTCATGCTTGATAGATCATAAAACAATTGAATAAATCAATATTTAAAGGAACCCATGACATGGAAGAAAACCCTAACTCAATTGGGGAATTCTAACTTTGTAAATTGGAGAATTTGGGAACTCCATGAAGAAAAGGGCTCCATGTTTAATGACTATCATACCTCAATGCCAAAAGCTTGACTTCAATGGTGGAATCGAGACTTGACTTGAAACCCTATGTTGAATCCTTCTTCTCCAAGCTTTCTAGAGAGAGAAATATTTGATAGGAAGACTTGTTCTTCTTTCCGGAATTTGAGAGAATGATTTCAATTGGGGAGATTTAGGGTTAAAACAATTATATAGGGCTTTAGGTGAAGGGTAAAATGACATAGTATTAAGGTGGAATAATTAGGAAAAGACCGAAAATTCCCTAGGAAAATAATTGTCGAGCTCATCAATGACCCCGACCTACGGTCCATCGATCAACTCATGGACCGTCCTGGTTGGGCATCGATGAGTTCAAAGACACCAACTTCAGGACCCCAACGAAGACACTTACCTACGGCCCGTGGGTCCAACGACGGATCGTGGACCACGTCCTTAGGTCCCAAATTTTTTATTCTGAATTCCATTAAGTCTGGGACTCACCTACAAGACCTATCTATGGCTCGTACTTTGGACAAAGGACCGTCCTGGTGAACCGTTGAAAAAGTATTGGAACTTTATATTTTGAATAAACAATCCACGGACCAGACCTACGGTCCATGTGTCAAACGACGAACCATTTGTGGCTCTGTCAGACTAGCACCATATTTTACAATAAGCTGTAATTCTACCCGTTCTAAATCCGAGGTGTTACAAGATCTCCCCCTTGGGAATATTCTTTCTTGAATGAGATTCAAGACATTATAAGGAAGGTAGAAACTTAATCCAACAGCTCATCATGCATGCAATTACATAAATGCACCTATCCGAGGAAGAGACATCGACTCCAAGCTATAGTATGTTCAAAACATCATATCATGAAGTCTATATGCAACTCATACTCAAATGCACATAAAAAGTAGAAATCAATCAAGTACTCATTTTCTCACAATTTAAGATTTTCATGAATCATGAATAATGAGGAAATCATGGGAATATCTAAGATACATGACACCTAATGAGTAAACCATGAGGATATAAATACCTCAAGCTTGAGTAGGGACGGAGGGAAAAAGATGAGGTTAATAGAACATCATATTGGCCTCGGCCTCCCAAGTAGCACCCTCAACTAACTGATTCCTCCAAAGAACTTTCACGAAAGCAACTTCTTTATTTCTCAACTTCTTAACTTTTCGGTCTAAAATCTCAACCGAAACTTCCTCATAAGAAAGATTCTCCTTAACTCCCAAACCTTCTAAAGGATCTATAGATGTCGGATCTCCATAACATTTTTCACGACCCAGGGGTACCCCCTAGACGTAACATGGTGTATAGAACCCCGAAAGACTCCGTACAAGACACTTAGTCTTCATAACATAAGCAATAGAACAATAAGAGTAAAAACATTTATTATGATGATTGAATAAGATAGGGACTAGCCCATATAACATGTTCAAAAAGGGAAATACATGAATAAAACTACAACATAGGAAAAATCCATCCTCGAACCATGAGGACTCACCAAGCTCGATAGATACTCAAGTCCAGGCTCTATCCACAAGAATGATCACCTCGAGAACTAGACCCTACACTTGGGAAAAATGTCAAAAAACTAGACGTTACTATAAAAATGCACGAAGTATGATAGCCATGCATAAAAACATTGAAAACATGCTAAAAGGGACATTTCAATTGAAAGTATGCAATTTATCAATTTAAACATGATTTAGGAGTTTAGAGAGCATAAGTCATAAAAATGTAGCCAACATAGTCATTATCATCTTTAAAGCCTTTGGGACTCATATGCAAAGCTTGTTGAGTAACCATAGTTCATAATTCATATTCTTGTTCTTATTGTGGGAATAAGCCTTAACCGACATGAGACCATGTGAGCTATAACATGATCCCCCGGTGTTACCCACACCGAAAAGGGGTGTCCTACTTTCCTAAGGTATAACCGTACTTTTAGCTTATGTGAACCCATTAGCTAAATAACCTATGGGGGCACATAGTTTATCGAATAAGGAGATTGCTACTAGAAACCCGGCCTCGACTATCGTGAGGGCTTCCATCCCAAGAGATTGCTTCTACGAACTCTGACTCAACTAACATAAGGGCTCCCATCTCATATCAATATCCACTCAGTGCTAAGCAATTATTCCCATGGAGTATTTATTAATTCTTGACTTAATTCATATTCATGGAAGAATGTTTTGACACTCAATCCATGATTAATTCATAAGATAGCTCTTAGATCATGCGTAATAATAACCTTTCACTGTCCATGTCTACATACAAGTCTTAGATTCAATTAGGTGAGAAAGTCATTCAATCTTAGAATCTTCAATATGTGAGAAAACCTCTCACATAATATCATATTCAAGCATAGGTGTGTATATGAGAATATCCTTTCAACAACATCATAGTCATAGACACTTCACTATCAAAGTGTTCTAAAAACATTTACACAGATCCCATAAAAACATGCATAATTCTCATACTTTGCCCCTTCAAGGTTTAAAGCTCACTTTCAATCAGCACATCTAGAATTCAAACATTAGACATGGATATCATCATGATTCAAGTAACCCAATCACTACATGCATAATTTCATAACATTATTTTTTCATCAACAAAGACCCACATCACAATATTACAATTGAGAAATATGGGGATTTCATGGATTCTTGGGGATTCATCATATAAATCATATAAAATCATCACTTCATTCTTAATATAACATAATTCAATCATTAGAATTGATTTTGAAAGAAACCCATGACTTTGGAATCAAACCCTAACATTTGGGGATTTCTATCTTTGAAATTGGGATTTTGAAGGGGATCCATGGATGAAATCTATCCATGGATGAAATCTACCATAACTTAAAAACAAGGCCCAATGAATTTGATGTAAAGAACCTTGCTCCTTGAACCCTAGCTCGAACTTCCTTCTTTTTCTTCTTCTTCTTCAAGTTCTAGAGAGAGAATATTTTGAGAGGATGAATTTTGGGGATCTATTTGGGTTTTGGAAATAATGAGTTGAATGGGTTGGTTGAGTTAAAAGGACTTATATAGTGACCCTAAGTTAAGACAAAATGACCTCACTTAATTTGGACCAAAACCGGAAAATACCCAAGACACCCTTCATCTAACAACCCATTATGCATGAAAGCTCAACATTTCTCATATTCATAGGAGGAATTACCTTCTCCAAATTAAAAGCATGTGCAACACAATCTCATGGAGCCATTATGCAATTTTACTCTCAAAAAGCATAACTAAAACATGTTCAATCATTCATCTCATGTAGCATATAGGCAACTCTTATTCTATGCACAACAACATGATGAAAATCAATCATAAAAACACATTTTCCTAATAAACATAAATTTCTCAAGAATATGCATAACATAGTGAAATCATGGAAAAACTCAAATAACACACATGACTCCCAAAACAAGGAAAACTCGAGGAACTACTTACCTCAAGCTAGGGTAGGAGTAAAAGGAAAAAGATGAGGATAGCGAGACTTCATATTGGCCTCGGCCTCCCCAGTAGAACCCTCAACTAGATGATTCTTCCACAAAACCTTCACGGAAGCTGTTTCCTTGTTTCCCAACCTCTTAACTTGCCCGTCTAGAATCTCTACCGAAACTTCCTCATATGAAAGACTTTCATCAACTCCTAACCCTTCTAAGGGAATAACGGATGCCGAATCTCCAATACACTTCTTGAGCATAGAAACATGAAACATTGGATGCACCGAAGCCAACTCACTTGGAAAATCTAACTCATAGGCAATGTTATCAATACGCCTCAAAATTTGGTATGGGCCTACATACCGGGGACTAAGCTTCTCTTCCTTACCAATCTCATAACACCCTTCATAGGCGAAATTTCCAAGTGGATCAAATCATGAACATTAGGAACACTCAACAATATTTCTATCCAAGCATACCATATCCCCCTTGGGAGAAAGACTCAATTAATTCCTTAAGCACCGCTTCCTTTCAAGTCAACTAAAATTAGATCAAGCCCTTGCTTAGCTTTCACATGTCACCAAAGACAATTCAGACCCATTGTAACCATAACACCACCCTTGGTGGAGTCCACTAATTGAACACTTAACCAAGCCAACCTATGAACATTTTGAACTAACTCTTTCTTATCATCATCAAAATGAGCCACACTACCCATAGACAACCTACTAAGAGCATCCGCTACCATATTGACCTTGCCGGGGTGATAAAGAACACTCATGTCATAATCCTTCAATAATTCAAGTCACCTCCTTTGGAAAATATTCAAATACTTTTGACTAAACACATATTGCAAACTCTTGTGATCGGTAAACACATCAACATGAACCCTACAGAGATAATGTCTCCAAATCTTTAAAGCAAAAACAATCGCCGCTAACTCAAGGTCATGGGTAGGATAATTCTTCTCATGGACTTTAAGTTGCCTTGAAGTATAGGAAATCACCTTACCATTTTTCATAAGCACACATCCCAACCCAACTCTAGAGGCATCACAATACACCACAAAGCCATCAATACCTTTCGATAATGTCAACACCGGAGTGGAAGTAAGTCTATCCTTCAATTCTTGGAAACTTTTCTCACAAGCTTCCGACCAAATGAACTTAGCCTTGTTTTGAGTCAATGCCATCATGAGAGAGGCAATGGAAGAGAATCCCTCAACGAACCTTCTATAATAACCGTCCAAATCCAAAAAGCTTTTAATGTCTGAAGGAGCTAGAGGTCTTGGCCAACTCTTGAACGCATCCATCTTCTTAGGGTCCACCTCAATACCCCTACTTGACAAAATTTGACCAAGGAATGCTATGGACCTTAACCAAAATTCATACTTACTAAACTTTGCGAAAAGTTGATGGTCCTTAAAAACTTGCAATACAATTCTCAAATGGTCAACATGCTCATTCTTACTCCTTGAATAGATCAAAATATCATCACTGAATACAATCACAAACATGTCAAAGTATTGTCTAAACACCCTATTTATCAAGTCTATAAACGTTGCCGGAGCATTAGTCAACCCAAACGACAAAACCAAAAACTCATAATGACCATACCGGGTTCTAATAGCCATCTTTGAAATATCTTCATCTCTCACCTTTAATTATTAGATACCCAACCTAAGATCAATCTTAGAGAAATAACTAACCCTTTGAATTTGGTTAATACCAAAAATTTAATTTCCTCTCCCTAACTTTGTGGGAAAAGCAACCTTTAGTAATCATCCTTATAACCTTCATGTAAGGAACAACTAATCTCAAGGGATATAACTTCCCTCATTCCTCTCTAGGATAGGCTCAATCGGGAACTAACAATTTGACTACACGGGTTCTACAATTACTATAACAAGAGAGCAGCCAATCTGTACCCAGGATAACATCGAGATCTAACATGTCAAGCTCTATTGATCAACAAGGTTAACTCTATGGGATAGGGAAATGGGGAACTTTCTATGAACTCTCTTAGCCACAATAAAATCACTTAGAAGAGTAGAGACAGGCAACGGTTCTACCAACACATCGGGGAGCATATCAAATCTCATTGCCACCTATGGTGTCACAAAAGACAAAGTAGCACCGGGGTCTAACAAATCATACACACCTATATGGAAAACATTTGACATACTGGTGACCACATCTGGAGAATTCTCTTGTTCACCTCGGTTTTGGAAAGCACAGAAGTGGTTTTGCTTGGGACCATTAGAGTTTGAACCGCTAGGAGGAGCTTGCTTGCCCTCTCTTCCTTGAATCTTAAGCATCAGACAATCTCTCATTTTTTTACCACTTCCACCACAACCATAGCAGCCATCCATGTCAGCTAGGCACCTACCACCGTGCTTCCTTCCACACTTGGTGCAATTAGACTTAGACAATTAAGACCCACCACTATTCTCTCCTTGAAGTTTAGGGTTAAACACCCTCTCTTGGTTATACCATGGGGAACCTTAGAAGAACTTTTTTCGTAAAACCTTTGTTGGAATCTAGGGCGATCATGTCCATCAAACTTTCCTTGAGAGGAATTTTCATCAAGCCTATACCTCTTTGTTTCTCTAGACTTTTCTTCAAGTTTTTCTTCTTCAATATGTTGGGCATAAATCATAAGACGAGAAATATTCATATCCTGATCAAGCATAGCCATACGACGTTCCTTTTCTACTAAGTCAAACACACCTGACACAAACTTACTCATTTGCAACCTAGCGTCGGCCACTATAGATGGAGCATATCTCGACAATCTAGTGAACATCTGAGGATACTCCTCAACACTCATCCCACAAAGTCCATCACTTTAGAGACCTCATTTATGAACTTTTGAGGATCTTCCTCCATCTTTGACCCATAAAATTTCAGAGTTTCTATCCCAGCTTGAGTCAATAATTAAAAACCAAACCTAATCTTCTCGTTAGTCACTTGATCGGTCAAAGGATCAACAGGAACTTGAGGAGCTTCAGGAGGAGCTCATTGATCAACATTGTCTCCTTGAATTCCACCAGTGTAAGCTCCTTGAGTATTCATGTCATGTAGACCACCCGGTAAGGATTAGGAGAAACACCTTATAGAGTAAACTCTATAGTAAGAAGTAAGACTTAAGAGTAATGAAAGAAGTGAAGTTTCCTAATCATCTTGTAGATTCTCATTCATGGATGTGGAGCGCTTCACACTCATGAACAATATTGTACTAGACGTGGCTTATGAGAAATAATCATAGAATCATTCTAAACCTTATGCTCTGATTACCAAGTTTTTCACGTCCCAGGGATACCCCTAGACGTAACATGGAGTATAGAACCCAAAGGACTCCATACAAGCCACTTAGTCTTCATAACATAAGCAATAGAATAATAAGAGTAAAAACATATTTCAAGTCTAAAATTTTCAAGAAAGAAAAGCCGAAGTCTAGACACTAAGTCTCAAAATAGCCATCTATTACAATATTTGAATAAGATAAGGCCTAGCCCATACAACATGTCCAAAAAGGGAAATACATGAATGAAACTACAACATAGAAAAAAAGTTGTCCTTGAACCATGAGGACTCACCAAGCTTGGAAAATACTCAAGTCCAAGCTCTAGTCACAAGAATGATCACCTCGAGAACCGAACCCTGAACTTGTGGAAAATGTAGGAAAAGTAGGCGTTAGTACAAAAATCCACTATGTATGATAGCAATGCATCAAAACATTGAAAACATGCTAAAAGGGACATTTCAATTGAAAGTATACAATTATCAATTTAGACATGATTTAAGAGTTTAGAGAGCATAAGTCATAAAAACGTAGACAACATAGTCATCATCATTTTTAAAGACTTCGGAACTCATATACAAAGCTTATTGAGTAACCATAGTTCATAATTCATACTCTTGTTCTTATTGCGGGAATAATCCTTAACCGACATGAGACCATGTGAGCTATAACATGATCCCCCGGTGTTACCCACACCAAAAAGGGGTGTCCTACTTGCCTAAGGTAGAACCATACTTTTAGCTTATGTGTATCCAACATCTAAATAACCTAAGGGTGCACATAGTTTATGGGATAAGCAGATTGCTACAAGAAATTTGGCCTCAACTATCGTGAGGGCTTACATCCCAAGAGATAGCTTTTAGAAACCTGGGATCAACTAACGCGAGGGCTCCCATCTCATATCAATATCCACTCGGTGCTAAGCAATTTTTCCCATGGAGTATTTATTAAGTCTCGACTTAATTCATATTCATGGAAGAATGATTTGACACTCAATACATGATTAATTCATAAGATATCTCTTAGATCATGCGTGAAAATGGCCTTTCACTGTCCATGTCTACATACAAATCTTAGATTCAATTAGATGAAAAAGCCTTTCAACCTTAGAATTTTCATTATGTGAGTAAACCTTTCACATCATATCATATTCAAGCATAGGTGTGTATATGATAATATCCTTTCAACAACACAATAACAACATCATAATCATACATATTTCACAATCACAGTGTTCTAAAAGCATTTACATAGATCCCATAAAACATGCATAATTCTCATACTTTGCCCTTTCAAGGTTCAAAGCACACTTTCAATCAACACATCTAGAACTCAAACATTAGATATAGATATAATCATGATTCAAGTAACCCAATCATTACATGCATAATTTCATAACATTCTTCTTTCATCAACAAAGACCCACATCACAAGATTACAATTGAGAAATATGGGAATTTCATGGGTTCTTGGGGATTCATCATAAGAACTATAGGAAATCATCAATTCATGCTTAATATAACATAATTCAATCATTATAATTGATTTTGAAAGGAACCGATGACTTTGGAATCAAATCCTAACATTTAGGGATCTCTATCTTTGAAATTGGGATTTTGAAGGGGCTCCATGGATGAAATCTATTCATGGATTAAAGCTACCATACCTTAACAACAAGACCCAATTAAATTGATGTAAAGAACCTTTCTCCTTGAACCCTAGCTCTAACTTCCTTCTTCCTATTCTTCTTTAAGTTTTAGAGAGAGTATTTGAAGAGGGTTAATTTTGGGGATCTATTTGGGTATTGGAAATAATGAGTTTAATGGGTTGGTTTTTGAGTTAAAATGACTTATATAGTGACCCCAAGTTAAGTCAAAATGACCTCACTTAATTTGGACAAAAATCGAAAAAGACCCAAAACACCTTTCATTTAAATGGACTACCCAGACCTCACGTGGGGTCCCACAAGCCGTGGTCACGACCACAAGCCGTGGTCCTTTCGTGGAGTCATGGTTAGGCAACAAGTGCTTTTAGCCCACAAGCCTAAGGCATCTTCACAGAGGGCTCCATGAGTTGTGGTGCTTGCCACGAGTCGTGGTCCTTCTCATGGGCCTTGAGGTTGTGGTTTACCACTTCCTCTCCACTCTCATACACCCAACTCCCCTCCACGAGCCTTCCCACGAGCCGTGGTATTCACTCGTGAAGAGGAGCTTGTTTTGGGCAAATTTGGGGAGGCTACTGCCTAGCCCACCACGAACCCCACCAAGGGTCGTGGTCTTGACACGAGCCATGGTGGTGGGCGTGGTAGGTGGGGCAGTTCCTAGTCCACTCCCTTGGCCCTTGTCGTTCTTCGTTGACATTAACCCTCACATTTAACTCTAATTTAGCCTATTAATTTTGGGTGTTACACCATTTATTCAACAAGGAGACATGGAAAATTGGATGTATCAATGTCAACTCACTAGGCAATTCAAGTTCATATGTGACCTTGCACATTCATCTTAAAATCTGATATGGGCCCACATAACGGAGACTCAACTTCCCTTTCTTCCCAAATCTCATTGCACCCTTCATGGGTGAAATTTTCAAGTAGACCCAATCATTAACATCAAACTCAAGATTTTTTCTTCTAACATCGTCATAGGACTTTTGTCGACTTTGATTTGTTTTCAACCTTTCTCTAATAAGTCAAATTTTCTCCATAGCCTCATGTGCCAATTCGGTACCTATTAGGGCAACTTCACCCACCTCAAACCAAACTATTGGAGATCTAAACCTCCTACCATATAGGGCCTCAAATGGAGCCATAACAATGCTTGAGTGATAGCTATTGTTGTAGGCAAACTTATTCAAAGGCAAGTGATCATCCCAATTAGCCTTGAAGTCGATTACACATCCTCTTAACATATCTTCCAAAGCTTGGATAGTGCACTCTGCTTTCCCATCAATTTGTGGATTAATTTATGTGCTAAGTTTAACACGAGTATCAAGACCCTTTTGGAATGATTTTCAAAACTGAAAAGTGAATTGGGTACCACGGTCGGAGATAATGTATAAGTGCATTTCATGCAACCTCACCATTTCCTTAAGATAAAACTTGGCAGTCCTCCACCGAATAAGAAACCTTGATCGGAATGAAATGAGCCAATTTTGTCATTCGATCTACAATAATCCAAATTGAGTCATGTTGTCGCCGGCTGTGAGGCAACCCAACATTGAAGTCCATGTTCAAGTCTTCCCACTTCCAAGTAGGAATGCTAATATATTGGGACAAATAATTTCGACTTTTGATTCTCAACTTTCACTTGTTGACAATTGGGACACTTAGCCACAAATTCTACAATATCATTCTTCATTCCATTCAACCAATAGATCTCCCGCGAGTCATAGTACATTTGGTGGCTCCCGAGTGAATGGAATATCAAGAATTATGGGCTTCTGACAAGATATGTTCCCTCAAGTTGTCTACATCAAGAACACACAAACAACCTTGATATCGAAGTACACTATCTCCCCTATGGTAAAAATCCTCAATGGACTTCTTAAGAACCACTTCCTTTAATTCAACTAAAACTGGATCAAGACCTTACTTGCTTTTCACATCAGTCACAAAAGATGATTATGAACCATTGTGAACCACAACACCACCCTTGGTAGAGTCAACTAACCGAACACCTAATCGGGAAAACATGTGAACATCTCGAACCAACTCCTTCTTGTCACTCTCAGTATGAGCAACACTATCCATCGATAATCGACTAAGAGCATCTTCCACCACATTCTCTTTACCGAGATGATAGAGAACACTCATGTCATAGTCTTTCAATAAATCAAGCCATCTCATTTGGCAAAGATTTAGATCCTTCTAGTTAAAAACATATTGCAAACTCTTGTGGTCGTTAAAGACATCCACATGAACACCATAAAAATAATGTCTCCAAATCTTTAAGGAAAAACAATTGTTGCTAGCTTGAGGTCATGGGTAGGATAGTTCTTTTCATGAATATTAAGTTGTCTTGAAACATAGGCAATGAATTTTCCATTTTGCATAAGGACAAATCCTAACCCAATTCTCGAGGCATCATAATAAATGACAAAATCATTTGTCCCTTCTGGTAAAGTCAACACTAGAGCGGAAGTAAGTTTATCTTTCAACTCTTGAAAACTCTTTTCCCACGCTTCAAACCATATGAACTTAACCTTATTTTAAGTCAATGTTGTCAATGGAGATGAAATCGAAGAACACCCTTGAAAAAACCTTCTATAGTAACCGGCTAAACCCAAGAAACTTCTAATATCCGAAGGCAATAGAGGTCTAGGCCAATTTTTTACCGCATCTGTCTTCTTAGGATCTACCTTAATACCCTTATCGGAAACAGTATGCCCAAGAAAAGCCACGAACCTTAACCAAAACTCACATTTTCTAAACGTTGCAAAGAGTTGTTGGTGCTTGAGGACTTGCAACACAATCCTCAAATGATTGGTATTCTCGTCTTCACTTCTCGAATAGGTCAATATTTCATCAATGAACACGATCACAAACATGTCAAGGTATTGTCTAAACACCCTATTCATTAAATCCATAAATGCCGCTGGAGAATTAGTCAACCCAAATGACATCACCAAAAACTCATATTGACCATACCGAGTTTGAAAAGTTGTCCTCGGAATGTCATCTTCCTTCACCCTTAGTTGGTGATAACCCGACCGGAGTTCAATCTTAGAGAAGTAGCTTGCTCCTTGAAGTTTGTCAAACAAATCATCTATCTTTGGGAGCGGGTACTTATTCTTAATGGTAACCTTGTCCAATTGTCGGTAGTCAATATACATAAGGAACGAACCATCTTTCTTTCTAACAACAAAATTGGAGCACACCATGGAGAGATACTTGGTCGGATGAAACCTTTATACAACAAATCTTTCAATTGCTCCTTTCATTCCTTAAGTTATCTTGGGGCCATACGATAAGGAGGAATAGAGATAGGTTGCGTATCTGGAAAAGGTCAATACCGAAGTCAATTTCTCTTTCGGGAGAAATACCGAGTAAATCATCAGGAAACACTTCTGGAAACTCATTACAATGGGGACCGACTCAAGAGTAGGGGTCTCGGAATATATATCCCTCACCCTATCTAGATGGTAAATTCAACCCTTAGAAATGATTTTTCTAGCTTTAAGACAAGAAACAAACTGACCCTTAGGCATATAATTTCCCCCTTTATACTCTAGGATGGGTTCATTTGGAAATGAAAACTTGACTACACGGGTTCTACAATCAATAGAAGAATAACATGAGTGCAGCCAATCTATAACAGGATAACATGAAAATCTAACATATCAAGCTCTACAAATTCAATATAAGTGAATATATGGGACAAGGAGACGGGACACTTTTTATAGACCCTATTAGCCATAGCAGAATCACCAACAGGAGTAGACACAGAAAAAGGATCAAACAACACATCTGGAAGAATATCAAACCTCATAGCCACATATAACGTCACAAAATACAAGGTAGCATCGCTATCAAGTAAAGAATAAACATCAAGTTGGAATACTTTCAACATACTGGTAACCACATCGCGAGAACCCTCTTGTTCTTCATGGGTCTAGAGTGCATAGAATCGGTTTTGCTTGGGAGCATTGGATGCCGAACCATTAGGAGGAGCTTATTTACCCTCTCTTCAGCCGTAAACATCAGGTAATCCCTCATATTATGACCTTTTTTACCAAAAACCAAAGACACCATCCGTGTCGGCTAAGCACTTACCCTCGTGCTTCTTTCCACACCTATCACAAGTAGACATAGGGAATGAAGATCTACTACCATTTCCTCCTTGAGGCTTAGGGTTAGGCACCCTATCTTTTTTGAACTTATGAGGAGCATTGGAGGAATATTGGCTGGAAAACTTTTATCAAAACTTAGAACGACAATGCCCATCGGACCTTGAATGTGAGAAGTTATAATCACCGGTCTTAGCCCTCTTTGCCTCCCTAGACCTTTCCTTAAGTTTCTCATCTTCAATTTGTTGAGCATGAACCATGAGATGAGAAATTTCCATATCATTGATAAGCAAAGAGGTACGACATTCCTTAACTACCATCTCGGACACACACAAAACAAAATTTCTCATCCTTTCCCTAGGGTCGGCAACCATAGTAGGAGAATATCGAGAGAAATGTGTGAACTTCAAAGTATATTCCTTGACACTCATATTTCCTTGACGAAGGTTGCTGAACTCAAGCACCTTTTCCTCCCTCATCTCAAGGGGAAAGAACCTATCAAGGAAAGCAACTTTACACTTTTCCCAATTAAGAGGACCCACATCTTCTGCTCTCCTTTCTTTTCATTGGTTGAACCATACTTGAGAAACACCCTTAAGTTGATAAGCGGTCAACTCTGCCTCTTCCACCAGAGTCACTCCCGTGATCATCAACACCTTGTAAATCTCATTTATGAACTCTTGAGGGTCTTCCTCAACCTCAAAACCATAAAACTCCAGAGGATTCATTCTAGTGAAGTTCATCTCTCTAGATGCCATCAAACCCACATTTCGCTTAATCAGGACCGCAATCTCTCTATTTGCTTGGGTGGTAATGGCTTGAGACAATACTTGAAAAGTAGCCCAAAACTATGCATTAGTCACTTGTTTAGCGAAAGGGTCGGCCAGAACTGTAGGAGCTTGAGGAGGAGCTTCTCGTTCTACATTCTCTCCCTCATTCCTTCTAGCATATGCTCTTTGAGTAGCCATATCCTGCAGCGCATCAAATAAGGATTAGGAAAGAGACATTATAGAGTTGAACTCTATTGCACGACTTTAGAGTAATGAAAGAAGTGGAGTTTCCTAAACATTGTATAGCCTCTCATTCATAAATGTAGCGCGCTTCACACTCATGAACAAGACTCTACTTGACGTGACTTATGAGACTTTCTAGGACCTTTCTAAACCTTGTACTCTGATACCAAGTTTGTCACGACCCAAGGTATCCCCTAGGCGTAACATGGTGGATAAGACCCCGAGAGGCCACATACCAGCCACGTATCTTTCATCATACAAGATCATAGAATAAAGAGATTTAAAAGACAGTTTCAATATATAAGAGTTTTATAGAGAAAAGCGGAAATCTAAACATCATCTCAAAGTCATCTAGTATATAAGAGTGTATCGGGGCGTTACCCGTACATCAAGTTCCAAAACTAAAAGTAAAGACAAAAGGGAATTTAAGCTCGATCCTTCGAATATAAGGACTCGCTAAACTTCAAGTCTTCTATATGAGATCTCTAGTCACAAAAGTGTGAATCTGTAAGGTCGGTCCCTACATTTGGGGAAATGTAGGAAATAGTATATGTTAGTACAAATATGTATCAAGCATGATAGTCATGCATAAATTATTTTAAAACATGAGAAAATGGCATTTTCATAAATTGCAATGACCAAGCTAAATCATGAATGTAAAAGAACTAGAAGACATCAGTCATAAAACATGGTCAATGCAAATAGACATCATCTTAAGTCACATGTCAGATACTTCTTGAAGTAACCCTAATTCATTATTGTGGGAGATTTACCTTTAACTGACATATAAGACCATGTGAGCTATCAACACGTAATATGATATCTACCTTACACCGAAAAGGGGTGTCCTACTTGCCAAGGTAAGACCATGAACTTCTAGCTTATGTAGATCCACTAGCTAATATCTATCTAAGACAATCATCCTATGGGGGAACATAGGTATGGGATAAAGAGATTGCATCTAGAAGTCTGGCCTCTACTAACGAGAGAGCTCCAATCTCAATATCCTCTCGGTGCTAAGCGTAAATCCCACGGAGTAGCCATTTTCTTAACTTACCTTTATTATCCAAGGAAGGGCACGTCATCTTGCCAATCCAAGCTAAGTCATATGTAATCCATGGAAACGTACAATGAAGTAACCAATCCAAGACAGGTTTCATTATATTAGATCCTTAACTTTGATTCATTTTAGGTGACAAGACTTTTCAACCTTAGAATCTTTTATGTGATGAAACCTTTCACATTCATGCATGAGGTAGTTATGTGAGCAATCCTTTCACAAAAATTCACTACAATGACAACATATATGTTTTTACTCTCAAAGAAATCTACATCATATATCATCAATTTCATAAGAACATGCATAATTCCATAATTCACCTTTCATAGTTCAAAATACACTTTCAATCATCAATATCTAAAAATCATGGGTTAGGCTTGGGTTCATGAGAATTCATCACAAAATCGTGTAATTATCTCAATTCATGCTTGATAGATCATAAAACAATTAAATAAATCAATATTTAAAGGAACCATAAAATGGAAGAAAATCCTAACTCAATTTTAGAATTCTAACTTTGTAAATTGGAGAATTTGGAAACTCCATGGAGGAAAGGGTTGTATGGATGAAAACTATCATACCTCAATGCCAAAAGCTTGACTTCAATGATGAAAGTGGGGCTTGACTTTAAACCCTAGGTTCACTCCTTCTTCTTAAATATTTCTAGAGAGAGAAATATTTGAGAGGAAGACTTGTTCTTCTTTTAGGAATTTGAGAGAATGATTTTAATTGGGGAAATTTGGGGTTAAAACACTTATATAGGGCTTTAGGTGAAGGGTAAAATGACATAGTTTTAGGTTAGAATAATTAGAAAAATACCCAAAACCCCTAAGAAAATAATTGTCACACTCATCAACGACCCTGACCTACGGTCCATCGATCAACTCTCGGACCGTCCTAATTGGGCGTCGATGAGTTCAGAGACACCAACTTTAGGACCCCCAACGACGACACTCACCTACGGCTTGTGGGTCCAATGATGGACCGTGGACTATGGACGTAGGTCCCAACAATTTGATTCTGAACTCCACTAAGTCTAGGACTCACCTACGAGTTTATCTACGACTCTTGCATTAGACGACAGACCGTCCTGGTGAACCGTTGAAAAAGTATTGGAACTTGACTTTTTAAAAACTTTACTAGCCAATCCATGGACCATACGTACGGTCCGTGTGTCAAACGACGCACCGTTGGTGGCTCCGTCGGACTGGCACCAAATTTTATAATGAGCTCTAATTCTACCCTTTCCGAATCCAAAGTGTTAAAATTATGACATGATACTTTTAACCATTTTAATGAGATCAAAACTGATCTTTATGTTACAACCATTGGGATACTATTCAATGGAATCGCTTTAAAATCTTTTAAGTCCGTCAGGAATTTACATATAATATTTATTGTCTAGCTAGACATGATTATCATTCAATATACGTATTCAAGGTTTTCATATATTGTCTGACTGGAAAAATAAATCTCATTGCATCCACCATACGAGAACACATCTTCATACAATAATGTCAAGACTTTTGCAAAAAATTTATGCATCAAGGTACAAGTCATACTTTATATCTTACAATCTTTTATTTGACCTTTCGCATAATAATTCATTTGCACCCCACTAACATTATATTTTGATATTTGAACTATAAGTCCAGAACATCACTTTTTCAAGTGAAATAAAAAATACTTGAATTATGTATTTTCTCTTTGGCCAATCATTTATATGTCCACACTGTTTGAATTTTTTTAAATCAAGATCCTTATTATAATTTATAATTTTAAGCGCTATATTATATTAAAGATATCGTCGACAATTATTAGATATAGATTCTAATGACATAACTTGTCAAGATCTCTTTAATTTTTAATTATTTTCATATACTTGAACCTTTGTCAAAGTTTTATTAAGTGGCATGTCATGATGTTATTTCTAAATCACTTGCCTCAGACCATCTTAATCATTTGCTCCTCTTCTTTTAAGAAGTTTCATCTTTTGAATCAATTTATCTATCACGCTTCCGATGTGCCATAAATTATGTCCTTCAAGGACTTCTCATTGGAGCATTTGTAACTGAATTATAACATAGAGTCAGTGAATATTTTTTACAATTGACTTTAATTATATTTTCTACTAGGATCATATCAATGATACTTCATTATGTATACCTTATTTTTCCGTTGTTTATTATCTCCCTCTAATGTTAGAGAATCTAACATCACCCAACTTTATTTGGGTACTCATCTTTATGTATTGCATAGTGGTGGAGCAATTCAATAATATACAACACTTTTAAATTTTTAGATGAGAATTATTTGGTTCCTGACCCTGAACCAATTTTGATAGGAAAACTTTGTTGGCTTGATACATACAAGTGTTGCTACATTTTAAATTACATATCTCATACCAAATTTATTTTGGGAGTTTTGTTCTCATAACAAATGATTTAGCTATAATTTGAGGCATATAATTTATGCCTAAACCACTTAGATATAAACCAATATCATCAATATAATTTTATAATTTGAAATGTGCTCTTGATTTAACTATTCGAGCAAACAATCTTTGAAAAAATCAAACTGCAAGTTGATAATAAAGCACATGTGACCATAACATAGATGCATCTATTAAAATCATATAATAGTAAATAATTCACATGGCGGGTGAACGGACTCATATTCACCTTTTTATATATTTCAAAATTTTAGAAAATACAATTTCAATCTTCACTGGTATAATGATAATTTTATCGTGAGAACAAACAATACAAGAGAATTCTTAATCAATTTATTATTTATTCAATATATAACCACATGAATTCTCAATTATTTCGCAACTGAATTGAACCGGGAAGGTCAACTAGTCATTCCAACTAATATTTATTTTAATACTTTTCTAGTTTACTTTGCAGGTGATTCCATCTTCATGATCATAATTATGTACTACAAACAATATGAAAAAATGGGTAATCTTTCACATAAATATTTATAACTCACTTTGATTGTAGTAATATGAAGAACTTAAATCTTTTCATATTTTAAAGTCTCAATATATATAAAAAAAAATTCATTGATAATTTCTTTGAAATTTAAAAGGTTTCTTTTGAGACTTACTACAACCTCAATAGTATGAATACTTTTCATTCCTCTGGATAGTAACACTTAAGCTCTTCTCGAGCTTTCAATTAATTTTGTGTACTGCCACATATTCCTCAACATATCATTTGTATGGTGAACATTCCCTTATAAGGAGAAAACTATTTTCATTTCGGTCATGATCAAAATTATCCTAGGGAAGAATGATTTCTTGCTTTAACCTTTTATTTTCTCGATAATCATCATCGGTAAGATGATCAATGACCAGATATACTATAATAACAATTTCTCGCAACCTCCCATAGAGATGGGTTATGGTATCATCATAAGCACATCTTCATTCAAATCTTTTATCATATCTTGTCACATTCACTTTAAAGAATATGCTAACATTCACGATTCTTATCACAACTCACATTCTCTTCAAGAAATAGACTATAATAGATGTGCTTAATTTCATTTTAAGCTCCTGCTGACCACACTAGTTGTTGGAAATAAGCACAAACAATAATATAATTATCAAAATAATAATGCTAAAATTTAATACATATTACATTAATAATATTTAATGTAATGCACAAATAATACCTTGGGTACTTTTTTTTTTATTAAAAAAGTCATTTCATACAATGTGAAATATTTTTCAAAATTAAACAAGTCTTTTCTAAATAATTAGAGAATACATTAATTAACAAAACTGAAATACTATAATATTAACAAAGACAAGAAGAGGATTATAATTGGATAATTATTCTCTGACCATATTTTTATTTGTGATAGCCTTAACTATTTATACTTATAAAAAATGTTCAAGGTAAAAAAAAAGAAGAAATTACTCAATCATTATTCATCACAAGAAATTGGAAAAGTATCATTTTTTTCAACACATGGGATTACTCGTTTTCTTTATTTGGATAAAAAGAAAATTATTTAGAAATAAATAATTTAGGCAATTTACAAGCCAAATATTCATTAGCCAATGATAGTGAAATTTAAAGACCATGTAAAACTTGATCAAAAAGTAACTTGCCCTCCAAAAGTTTATAAACCTTTTGAAATAATTTTATATATTTATTATTAAGAATTATGAATCATCCTCCAAATTCATCTTGAAATGTCAAGTGTACTCTCATTTCGTATTCCTTTATTTTGATGGGAGAGTTATAAAGCATACCAAGTTAAATTGCATATCAATAGTGTGTCCAATACCCTTTACACCAACTTGATGAAAATAATTAATTACCTTCATTCTTTTAAGGACCATTTTGAAAACCAATAGTAATGTCCTTCATCACAATGATGTCTACTATTATTTCGTTCTCCCCTTCTTCTTCTTTTTTTTGTAATGCCCACATTCATTCATACAACCCTAAAAAATATCTTTTAGACTTATCATATACTGCTATCACATTCACTTAACGGAATGGAGCAAATTCAATGAGATGCACTTCATGACTTCTCATCAACGATTATTATTTTGCCTTCATCATTATATAAAGGCGATCTCAGGCCATAAATCAATGAGACTTGAACCCAACATCTTGTCATTATAGTCATAAGGACTCAAATTCAATGTCTTACCGTATTGGTGTGCTAATACTTGAACCCACCGTGTTATCCTTTAAAATAACATACTAAATTAAGTAATACAATGATATTTACCCGCAAGCCTTATAAAAGTATTATCACTTTATATATGATATTAGCTTGTTTATTTAAACAACTCATTTTCCTGCATAAATAATATTACACTTTGTGTAATATAAATAATACCAAATCTCAAAAATTAAAATTAGAATATATAGAAAATTGGAAAGCATACTCCCTACACTACTGAAGTAAATTGATTGGATTCACATAACATTCAAAGTATTCAATCTTCTCCAAACACGGTGTCTCTTGCATCATAATTTATGATTCATAATATATTTCCTCAGTCACAACTCACAAGTGAAATAGATAAATGATTAGACATAGATTCAACTATATTTTATTTCATTCACAATTTTGTTGTTTATCAAATCAATAAACAAGATCCAAGAAAATGGATATTCAAATAACCTTAATTGAATTCCTTGCTGCTAGAAGTAAACTGTGCAAAATTTTACCCGAATTGCTTTATCAAACTTATCATCATATCATAAAGTTATATAGTACACATAGTCAAACTTTAGCCAATTCTCTTCCCCCCCCCCTTCCCCAAAATGATTAGAGTCCAACACAAAAAATTAAATGAGCAACGTATAAAGAATAATTTTTTTTTTTTGGGGGGGGGGATATATATATCAAAAGAAGCAGTAGTATTCACTTGTTAATTTCAACAAGAAAATCTATTCATTTTTTTATTATTACCTTATTATTCCACAACAATTCAATTGATTCAGTCCCAAATTTCAAGAAACATGGGACTAGTGACCTTGTATTTTTTTTTCACTCAAATATGTGTAAATCAAAGATATGTATGATTTTATCTAAAGAAGAAAGTTAACTTACTCAGTTGATTATAATCTCGTGTTGATAACATGTTATAAAATAAAAGGAGATCATTAAACTAAAATAACAAAGAAATAAAAAGATAGACAGAAAGGTTACTATGTGTTGTTTCTATCTTGTCTATCTTTACCAATCGCTCTATTTTCTCTTTCCTGCCTACAGCTCACGACGTACTTTCCTTTCTTTGAGCGACTGACCTGGAACAGGCCTAAAGTGCGCAACTTATCCTTCTCTTCTCCGTTTCGTGGCTATCGGACCTGAACCCATTGAAAGTGAGAAAAGACTCATACAAGAAAAAACCCAGTGCCGTAGTCAGCCAGGTGAGTAACGAACATGCCGTAGGCAGAGGAGGCCCCTTTCCCAATCAAAGTCTTTCCCCCTTAATCTGCAGACCACAAGTTGCTTAGGTCAGCTGTTCCCCCTCAAGGTCTCTCTTCAGGAGCAGTTACATATCCAGGACCCTTGACACAAATAGACGCGTCAGAAGTTCCATATAAATTACTTCTCAATACAATCTCTTTCAAATTCATTAAAATTTTATGTACCGACTACAGCCGATCGACGGAAGGCATCTCTGATCCACACTCCTGAATTTGTCAAATAGCTTCTTTCCGGCAAAGCTTACCAATCCTACACTCCTTTCTTCTATGAATAGCCCTTCTCTAGCCTGGAGCCTGGAAAAGCAAAGTCCGATCTACGATACGCCATAACCATCCACCCCGTCCCGAGCCTCGGCGGGCTCATAGTCCAAGCCTCTTGGTCCGAGGAAGGGGAACCCCTAGAGTAGAGTTAAGTGAAAGGGTATGGTATAGCAGCCTTTCCGAGCGAGCCTCTGGGATCTCCTGTAAACCCCCATGATGTGGAAAAGGGAGGATATTAGGGGAAGCAGTGAGTGGAGATTCCCCTGCAGAGAGCCGGATGAGGGGAGACCCTCACGTCCGGTTCGGAGGGCGTTATAGCGGCCCATAGGCGCGAGATGTACCTTGTGGGGGGGGCGGCGGGCCCCTGGACATAGTCCTTTCAGGCAGTGGCCGTTTAGTCCATGGTCCATTGGATGGTCGGTGCAAGGGTAGTCCGCTTGTTAGATTGAATTTCATCTTATATAACAACACAACAACGCAATCCACAGAAATTCCACGAATCTCTTGGTGGATAAGTCCGACGACTCAGCAGCAGTGCGGAATTGAGTTTCTTGTCTGGTGGATCTGATCTATAGTTAGGGGGCAATACATACCAAAAGGTTCGAAGAAGGGAATGAGCTCGGCTGCTTCTCCTCCACACTTCTTTTTCTCCGTGCCCGTTCCGCATGCGCTTCGCGCGCCATTGGCGCTTTGCTCTCCTCTTATTCTTCATTGGACGGTTCGGATGGACTTCGCCGTTCTTTCCCAACTAAAATCGAAAGGGCTGAGGCGGGTAAGGTTGCCTAGCTTACTTAGTAAAGGACTCCTTTCTTTAGTTTAGCGGCCATGGACAGGTACAAAAGTGGCTACAACGGAGCAGCTTACTCCTGAGATGGATTTACCGATTGAACTAGATTTACCCGCCCTTTTCACCTTTTTTCTTAATTATGGAATTGAAGTTATCTAAAAAATGAACTGACAAAGCGTCTGTTCACGGAGATTGTTGTAGTTTCCGTAGTTGCAAGGATCTCGTTACAACGTTCTTTTTTTTACAGGAATTGGTCTTGGCCGGAAGAACGAAAGATACCGGCAAGCGTCTAACCACAGGCGACAGTTCCACGATCCCGACCAGCAACTTCTTGGGAGTAGGGGCATCAAAGCTTGCCCAACCTAGTAAAGGGGCTTGGGGATAGAGGGTTTTCTGGGGGAGAGAAAGTTTCCAGGTTGGATTTTTGTAGATCA
>JAJOOS010000032.1:0-13126 GCA_029582725.1 Solanum chiquidenum
TATTATTTCTTTCAAATTGCAAATATAGCTTTGTTATGTTTCTAATTATTGACATAACCGATTAACTGAACCGAAAAAACTCAAACCAAACCAAATTTATTTTGGTTCGATTTGGGTTACACTTCTTCAAAACCAAAAACCAAAAAACCCAAACCGAATAATATAAAACCAAACCGAAAAACCAAATGCACACCCCTACATATAACACTTTTACAAACAATACCGATATTATACAACAAACAACATAAGTAAAACAAGGCAGAATATTTTACTTGGTCATTTCCAAGAGCACCTATAAAACAAATATTCCAAAATTTATTCCTAACTAAAATCACGTTAAAACGATATTTGATTTTAACTACATGTTTTCAAAGTAGAAGTTGGATGTATATATGTGTGTGCATGTAATATATCAACTGTATGTGTGGCCAACTGGATCCAATATATGTGTTTTCAAACTATATGTATAGATTAACAGTATGAAAATGATATGTGAAATGTATCTCGTATGGAAATAATGTAATGGAAGAACATACACCTAAAAATATATTGTATGCATGTCATATGTGTGTCAAATATTTAATGTCGTCTTTATTTAGAGAATGTTTATTTTTTTAAAATTTAAATACATAGATACCATACGTTGCATGAGGTAAGTTTCTCATGAATTAAAGCATCCAACAAACATATGATCTACTCACGTAAGAGCAGATTCTAATGTCGACATACTGATGATTAATTTAACTTTAATCTGTCTTTTTTCTTTTTTGAAAAATGGCAATTTAGCTTTGTAATTAGTGCTTAATTCCAATCATTTCATTTGGACTTTCTCTATTTGGCTTATAACCCAAAATTAGCAAAGTGGTCTTCAAAAGCAACTACATAAACCTTTAGATTAGGAACGGGACCTAATTCTTTTTTCTTTTACTTTTCCTTTCTTCTTTTTATAGTTATTATCAAATCAAAAAAGCAATTAAACACTATGATGTTCCCTTTAATTTAAAATAATAGCAAAAACAATTATTTGTCTAACTAATTACAACTTCTCACTCCAAACATTTGACATTTTATTAATTTTTAAATGACAATGACTTTCTTGCAATGTATTCACCATGTCATTATATATATGTGTGTAAATTATAATTATCTAGACGGCGACTTGTATAATTATTAGTTAGCGAGTTAATATCTAAGAGGAAAATATGTAAATTCTGATATAGACTATGCCTAAGCGTCGATACTTAGGCTATTGAAAATATAATAAATAAAATAAAAATGTGCACGAAGATCGAGGTTCTTATTGTTGTCACTCATTATCAGGGACAAAAATTCATGTGTTTTTCACAAAAAAATAAAATAAACTTTTAGACGAATCTTGAATGTCATACTCTTTCGTTTTATGTGTTGGATCGTTTGCAGAATCAAATCTTATTCACAAAGTAATAGATTAGCTATACGTCCTCCTTACATTTATGCCGAAGACATCGTGCAATGACTTATGTTAGGGGATATATGAACTCTTTTAATTGGTCCTAGCTAGCACAATAATAATTTGTTAATTAAGTTTAAGTTTTCAATCTATATATTTAAATATTAACGTGTAAAATTGTTAGACGATGAAATCACACTAACCAAAAGTCCAAAACTTATGATGTACACAAAATCACAAGACATAAAATTGCTGATGGGGAGGCACACAATAAAAACATTACACCTTAATTTAAGCAAATAATCTAATAATGTAGTCAACAAGCTTATCATTTTGAATTCTTGTGGTTTTTTTTTCTTTCATAAATGACAATATTGTTTTGGGACGTATCATCACTAGGGCCTAGGGGTGGACATAGTTTTACCCAACTTAAAATTCAAATCGAAATTCAGGTATTTAGTTTTGGATTATGGATTCAAATTTATTTTTTAAATATATATGGATTTTAGAGTTTGTACCATGGATTTTTGGAGAACTCCAGATTTGTATACCTTATATTCAATCCTGCAAACCCATATTATATGTGTCAAATAGTAATAACTAATAAGTTCAATTTTTTAAGGTCCAATAGATTAGTATCATACGACCTACTCATTACTGTTGGGTTTAGCAAGGTGTGAATGAGAAATAAAAAAGAGAAAATGAAAAGTGGAAGAACTAATGAAAGTGGGGGAACCAATTTTGGAGGAAAAATGAAAAGTCATTGCAAAGTGCAAATGAAAGGTCATTTGTACCATATTAATAGAAGAAAGGAAATTGTTGTTCTTATATTAGAAAACACTTCCTTTAGTTAAATGTGCCCCTCGCGCCGTCGTCGTCGCTCGCTCGGCTTCGACTTCAGATTGATAATATTTTTGGACAAAATTTATTTAATCAATCTACGCGTTCCTTGCTACAACTGGCTATAAATAAGAGGTCGTTTTCATTTTTTCGAATACTGAATTTTTTTCCTCTCTGCATACATTTTCTTACATAAATAAAATTGTCGATCGACTGAGTCTGTGTGTACTCTTGTTATTGTTCTTGCGTTCGCTGAAGTTATTGAAGTTTGAGGTACCGCTACTTCTTTAACAGGTTAATCCGTTTTATCTTGGGAGGAATTAATCTGCAACCTCGGGTACAGTGAGGGGATTAAATTTCTTAAGGAAACACAGTTGTTTCTGTGGACTCGGATTAAAACATTCTGTCTATTTCATCTATTTTCTGTTTCTGTATTTTTGACTAACCTGAATACAGGAGATAACAATTACAACATTAAGTCCAATATGAAATTGCACGTTATGTGCGTCAGGTGACTTCCATCCTTGATATAGTTATATATTCCAAGAAGTAAATTATTAGGTGAACATGAGGTTCTTAATTGCTATGATTTGCTGTAAATTAGGAACAAAATATCAAAACCAAAAATCCGAAATATTTTAATCGATTAATGCTCTAATTTAAAAAAGGGAAAAGGGCCAAAAATACCTCTGAAGTATAGGAAAAGGTCTAAAAATACCCTCCATCCATTTTTTGGTTTAAAAATACCCTTCTACTAATCTTTTTGGTCTAAAATTACCCTTACATCCACCTTTTTGCTCACTTATACCCTTGCAACTAACAACCCTCTTCTTTTTTTTTTAAATACTTACTATGTGTCATTTTCTTATTGAATAAAATAAAAATCCACCTCTATTAATTTTTTCCCCATAATTTATCCAAATCAAAACAATATATTTTTTCAAGATCCAAAAAATATATTTTTTTAAATCTAGTAATTTCTATTTTCTATTGTTTTTTTTCCAAAAAGTAATTGTTTTAGATAATTAAAATATTTTTTAAAATATTAGTCATACCACAATTACAGGGACATAATATATTAATATAAATCCTAAAAAAAAATTGTTCCAGTTGGTGCACCAGTCCAAGATTTGATCACTAATGACGCGGACGACAAGATTTAAAAAAAAGAAAGAAGATAGATATTTTTTTAGGATTTATATTAATATATTATATCCCTGTAATTGTGGCATGACTAGTATTTTTAAAAATATTTTAATTATCTAAAACAATTATTTTTTTTGGAAAAAAGCTATAGAAAATAGAAATTACTAGATTTAAAAAAAATATTTTTTGGATCTTGAAAAGATATATTGTTTTGGTTTGGATAAATTATGGGAAAAAATTAATAGAGGTGAATTTTTATTTCATTCAATAAGAAAATGACACATAATAAGTATTTAAAAAGAAAAGAAAAGAGGGTTGTTAGTTGCAAGGGTATAAGTGAGCAAAAAGGTGGATGAAAGGGTAATTTTAGACCAAAAAGATGAGTAGAAGGGTATTTTTAGACCTTTTCCTATACTTTAGGGGCAGTTTTGGCCCTTTTCCGTTTAAAAAATTCAATCCAATCCTAACTTCTTTGATTATAATTTCTTCGAACCATAAACCAAAGTCCAAATCGAAATTTTCACATTTTAATCGGCCTAAACACCCACACTAATCATCACATAGGACACTAAATAGGATTATTTGCATTGTATAATCTTTCTTGAGCCCACTTATTAAATTCAATCCCTAGATTAAAATTTGCATTTAAAACGGTGAAACGACATAATCTAAATAGTAACCTAAAAAATGGCCAATTGTGTATATACATGTGTTGAGATTCAGTTATGTCCAAGAAAATAAAATCCCCCTATTTGATTTTAGGTGTCATTGATACATCTATGTTTTAGACTAGAATTATATACATTTATTATTGAAGACTTTTAGAAAATCATATTTATATTAGATTGGTACCAATAAATATTTGAAAAAAAGTAGCACTCTAGATTCACTAAAATTTTGTAGCTAGTAGCTACCTTTGGTCCAGGCTCTAATAATTTGTCACATCTATGTATGTTCCCATAACATGAAAAAGGAAATTTCTTGGTGAGAATAGTTAAATTTTGTTTTCTTTATTTATTTTTTGTCTGTCCAGTTTAAATTTTGAAAGCTTTGAAACGAAATAATGATTGATAATTTGATATGACTATTTTATTAGAATAGTTCTATTAATTGATGATGATTATGGTAAGATCTTATTAAATTTTGGAATCATATTTAAACATAAAATTATTATAATTTTTCAAAAAAAAATTTAAAAAATTTAAATACCTGCTTTCACACTTTTTATCCAAATGTGATGTCCAAATAAACATGGGCTATTTAAAAGGAACTCATCGTCGCCGTTCTTCTACTTTGTCCTCCTTCTCGTTCTTTTGAATCGTTTTAAGCGAATTATATATCAAAATACTAGAGGTGATTTTGAGTTGGGCATAATCGTATAGTCAGTCTATATTTCATGTACAGTTAATAAATACTTCATATATAGTTAAGTTATATTCAAGTGTATCATAATGTATAATACATGTATAACTTATGTATAAGTAAGCTATGTTGTATAGTCCGTATACTTTTATGACTTTCCACAAATTATATTATATTGTCAATGTATACTTTCTATGACTTTTGACTATTTTTTTTTATAAATAAAATATGACTATACTTTTTGTAAACTAATTATTATATATATATATATATTTGAAACTATCCTTTTTAAATAATTCATTACTTTAGTACACAAATTTGTCATTCCTCCCACTTTTGTTTCAAGCGACATGCATTTTTCTCTTCCTTCTTATTTAAAAATTGTTATTATTTCCTCTCTTAATTGTTCTTGACCTTATCCATTGAGAAATTAGATAAGAAAGGAGTTGACGACCCTAGAAAAAGAAAGAAAGAGCATGTGAAAGAAAAATGGAACAATTTGCAATTGAAGAGGTTGAAGCTCAGATTTTAAAATTTGACTAGTGCAAACATAAACGTTTTGAATGAATAATATATTAAAAGAAACAGAATATTGAGAGGAATTCATATCTAAAATTTGGAACTGTTTAGAAAAGGTTTCGGGCGGATGTCCTTTGAAATTCGTCATTGAAGGCTTTAAAACTCATTTTTTTTAAAAATTGACTTGCGGCAAACGTGAATCGTTTTGAGTAAATACTATGTCAAAAGAATCAAAACATTGAGAAAAGCTCATATCTAAGATTTGAAACTGTTTAGAGGAGATTAATTGGTCGGGATTGAAAAAAATTCAACTCGTAAGGAAGATGAACTATTGTAATTTATAAATATTGTATGATAGAGTATATGGATGTGTATACATTTTTTAAACATAGTTATATATATATATATATAGTTATACACTATGTATACAATATTAATGTTTTACATATATATTATATAACTATTTATACAATTCGATACATTATGTATACATGCAACCATTTTCGTTGATTTTTTCCCCACTCATACAGGAGGAATTGACACAGACATATAATCCCAAAAAAAATAGCACGTATTAGCCTAAAGAAATATAACAAACTTTTTACAGTTTTTTTTAACCATGTGCAACCAATTGCATTAATTAAGGAGATGTGGGGTTATTTTTCTTTCTTGTTTGTAACTCCTATAATTGAGGAAGTTAGCTTTTCAATTTCTTTAAATTCTCAAACTCAATTTTATTTATCAGTCTATTTAAAAGAATATTAACGCAATTTACAATAACATAATGATATAGTTGAATGTAATTTTATAAATTGTTTTTTTACTAATAGACGGTAATTAGTTTATTAAAAAATAGTTGCCTACTTTTAAGAAGTGAAAAACAAATATTTATTAATTAACCCATTAAAAAAAGGTTACGTTAACTTTCAAGGAAGAAGTTTTTTTAATTATTTAATAACTTAATAAAAGATTATGACTACTTTTAAGGTAAGAAAATATATTATTAATGCTCAATTAACGTGTATTAATTATCAAATAACTGAAAATAATTAATCAAATAATATTAAGAGGCAATGATTTTTATTAGAAATTTTAATAATACGTATACATAAATTACACAATAATCAAAGTTGCAATTACATAATGTATACATAAAAAAGTACTATATGTATACACACAAAAAAATTCATAAAAATAGGCGCGTAAATTTTATTGATGTATGCAGTAACTGTAGCATATATACATAAACTTTATAATGTATACGTAAGAATATTACCAACAATTATAGGTATTAGTTATCACTATAATGAATACAAGAATATGATACATATATAAATTAAATTGTATTCATAAATTGTACATGTGATTTTGTTTATGTATACAGTAATTGCACTATGTATACATCGGTCCGTATTCATATGTGTATTCGTTGGTCTGTATTCACCTAATAAATTTATATATTTTTATTCAAATTGAGATTGACATTCATTGGTATACATGAATTGAGTCGTATTCATCAAAATCAACATTCCAATTTTGTACGAGGATCATACTAGAACCTAATTTCTTACCCATGAAATTGAAAACAAAATTTTCAAATACTATAACCTGATTTTTTGGCAAAAAAGTTTTAAAAACTTTAATTCCACAAATCACAAAATTTCAAAATTAATTGGGCAAAAAATGCTACATAATTATATATTAAAAGAAATTTTTGGAGGATCAATTGATAAACATATAGTTTATCTGGTTTGCATAAACATAATGAATTAAGGAGAATAAGAAAAAAATTAGAAGAGAAGCAAATATATATACGAAAAAGATTTTAGAAAAGAAGAAAAAGAAAAAAAAAAGGATGAATAACCTATAATTTCGTAAAACAAAATTGAAAAAAACTTTAATTCCACAAATCATGAAATTCAACAATAAATTGGACAAGAACAAGATTATATATAAAAGATGATTTTTAGAAGTATACATGAATAAGCATATTGTGATATGTAATTTTCTTAACAAAGTGAATTAAGGAGAAGAATTGAAAATTTGGGAGAGAAACAAATATACGTATGAAAAGAATTCTAGACATAGAAAAGAAGAAGAAGAAAAACTCTATTTTTAAAACGGTTAACAAATAAAAAGGAGAGATAAAATAAAAATAATAAAACAATAATTTTTTCCTATTCAAGAAAAAAAGAGAGCAATCAAACGTGATTTAGAAAAAATAAGGAGAACAAAAATACATTTTTTCAGAAAAAGAAAAATAACTATTGAATGCCAAATAAATAAAACAAAGTCTTTTTCTTGCTAAAAAATAAAAAATGGGCTATTTATTGCCAATTTAATCTATAAGTTGTCATGTTGTGCCATTTTGTCTTCAAAAATATTTTTCGACCCAAAAGGTCATTAAAGTAGGAGGAACTTACAAAAATGACTATAGCTTTAGGATTATTAAATTGGAATAGTTATAAGTATGCTATTAAATTTTTTTTGCTACATTTATGTCTATATTAAACTATAGTCAATTTTTGTAAGTTCCTCTTTTATTATATTTTGATCCTCAGATATATGTATCTGGTGTGCCCAGATATATGCTTAGCAGATACATCTAATTATGTGTATCTAAATATGGATTGTAATTGAAACACGTCAATTTAGAAGCAAATCACACATTATTCTCTGAATTTCTTTTCTCAAAATAATAATAATCATATTTCTTCACATTTTTTTCGAGTATGAAAAATCTTTTCCCATAAATAAATATAATATTAATTCAAATATATGTAAACTTTATCAGAATCATAAACTCTTAATTAGATACATGTGTTATGTGTATATTATGATCATCTAATTATGATCATAAACTCTTAATTAGATACAAGTATATATTTAAAAAACTTGCATGCAGTTTAAGTGCCGGGAAGGTATGCTAGGGTGTTGTTTCGGTAGACATTATTCGGGCCTCGTTTATTTGTATTTAATGAACGGCTTAATGTTAATAAATTTTAGACGGTTTGTTTAGAAAGTCAAATCTTAATCATTTAAATTTTTATTATCAAGTGTGTTTGTTTTTTCTTATTTCACAATCACTTAACGATGTTAAATAGATTTGAATTAGGGAAATTACTAGAAGGGCATGGCCCATGCTAAGCACAGCCCCAATATAATTAGTTTGTTCTTTGTAAATAAAATGTTGCTGGAAATTATTCAGTTATAAAAGCACAAATTGCAAGGATTACATTAATTCGGGTTGTATGTTCTAATATAAGGAATGATCTGAAAAATTAAAAAACAAAGTCTCAAGCATTAAAGCAACTCAAACAACTTGTACAGGACAAAAAAAAGGAAGAAAAATGCTCAAGAAGTTGTTCGGAACGTTATGATTTTACAATATCTATCGTTCAAATTCTAGTGGTGTCACAACTTCTGAAGTATACAATGTGTCACAAATAACGTAAACTCTTCAACTCTTTGTAAGTATTTTCTTTGCAGTTCCGAGAGAAATGTTATATGTTGTTCCTGCAAATTACTGAAAAGGCCACGCACCAGAAATAGTGGGGAAAGTTTATGTTAAATGTGTCAACAAAAAAGAGAGGAAAAATATTCATATTAAATAAATATGAAGTAGAAGAAATTAGATTCTAAATGAACAAATGCAAACTTGAAAATGCTTTTTTTTTTTTCATGACAAGGAAAACCCACGACGCACAGGGTAAAACCCCCGCTCCTATGCAATAGCTCGCAAATCACATAGGAGAGGTAACCCGCACCAAGCTTGACGAGCTCGACCTAGAAGGCAAACCCCTCGCTTTCGCTGGCAAGAGGTTTTGAACTTGAGACCTCCAACATGGAAGTCCCAAGCACAAACCACTGGGCCACCCCAAAGGGTCTTGAAAATGCTCTTCCTTATTCCTGAAGAATGAGTATCAAAGGGATTGATCAAGTAAGATCTTCACATACTACAAATTTATATCACGATGATAATATCATAAGATCTAGATAGAAGAAAGTAGTTCTTTTATAATTTAAAGTTTCATTGTACTTGTCATACATGTTCTAACTAATCCAAAAGCACATTTGACTACTGATAATAGAAAGCAAAAAGATGAATGAGAGTTTATCTTTGAACTTATGTTTATATTGACCAAAATAGGTTAAAATAAAAAAGGAAATAAAATTGGATCAACTTTTTGGCTACTCATATTAGAAAGCAATCTTAAGATATCATGGACATATTTTTTCTTTTGTCCTGCTAAAGATTAGAGCTTTAGTTTGTACTTTATTAGTATATAAAACTATAATGAACACTTGGGCTTATTTTTCTAGTTTACTGATCGTCTTTATTACTGGGTACAAAAAAATGAAACATGATCAATAATACATATCATTTTAAGGCCAAGTGAGTAGCAATTTTTTTACATGCATGCATGTAGTTAATGTAGGATCTGAAATATGCCTCAAAATGGCCTGAGCCGAAAGATTTTGCTTTTTTTTATGGTAGTTGAGAAATTTAAAAATTCATTAGCTTTTAGCTAATGGCACCTAATGACTTGCTCCACGTAGAACAACTTACATCAATACAAGAAGGGTGATAAACTTGAAATTGCTCTTATGCATACTCCTTAATTATTTAGTAATTTTCTCAGGTAAATGTCATTTGTATTGCTCTTTAATAGCAACCCCTGCATGGTTGGACTCATCTTTCTTCTTCAAATCCTACATACCAAATTAAGGTCCCTGTTATAACTAAGCACTTCAACAAAATGGTAATCAATAAAAGGATTTACAATATGAACTGTAACTTAATAAAGAGACTTAAAAATCAACATTTTTCTTTAATTCATGCATAGAAAAGTTCCTTGCTATAGCAAAAAAATAAATCATTACAAAGAATAATCAAGAGTCTACACTTCAAAATAACTGCACCTTAAATATTAAGATTCATATATGAAAGATCAAAAACACACATCTAATTAAGATACTCCACATCAAATATAGTAGTTGTACACCTCTCTTTTAGTTTGTGAAAGCTGAAATAAAGTTCACAGAATTTCAACTCTTTCTGACATCAATGAACCATTCTTTACTAAGAAGTTTGAATACGAATTTCATCAAATATATTAATGTGTGAAGGAAATAAGACCTCCACACTTGAAAGGACATAGTAGATCATACTATAAGATAACAGAAACACTCAAATGCTATTAGCTTCCAATAACACGATATAACAAATGGGTTAGAGATGCAACACACTTGCATCATTCAGTTACAACAAAAAAAAATTTGACTCTTGCGCCCACCAAGCTTGGCCTGATGAAAAAACTCTGCAGCAATAGGGATATAGATATATTTTTTTAACTTCATTCCTTTGAGCTCATAGTCTACTCGTTTTGTTTACACATCATAAATTAAAATGAGAGTTTTCAATATGTACTTACATAAATGCATCTCCACACTTGAGTATTTGAATGCTAATCGGTTTCATGAGAAACGAAATAAACTATTTTGCCTCTTTATTTTCTCATGCTTGTTTTCCTTAAGTACCTCAGTTGAGAAAATGAGATGCATAAGAGAAGCTGTTAATTTTAAAAAGATATAGAGAAAGTTGCATATTAGCTTATCTAATTCCACATTGGAGGTATAATATTTTTACTGGATAGTCATGCAAACATTACAAGGAAAAGACCAGGACACACTTCAAGCTCCTAAGAAGATTTCTTTTCGAGATGTGAACAGGTCAGGGCATGTGTGCACCCGTGCTCACGATGCAGTAAAAGTGGTATATTTCATATGAATCTCATATTACATAAATCACTCAAAAAACTCTAGAATCAGATAGAAAAGAGAGAACTTGAAATGCAGAAATAAATCGACATGACTTCATATGCTTAGATCTAATTGATAAAAATGTTGATATACAATGGATGAGATTGCACAATTTATCAGAATGAAAAAGTAATAAAAATGAAGTATTACCTTATACGTCTCTACTTATTTGATCCACACAAGTATTAGTATATCACGGCGTCCATACTTATTGATCAAAATGATTTTTTCTTAGTTTGGTGAATGCTCTTGTTAAATTCTTCATTGCTATTAACTTTTTCATGTATCATCTATGTTGCTCGGACTCTTAAAAATGTCTATGGGTACGTGTCGGATTCTCCAAAGTAGTGTAATTTCAGAGAATCCGACAGCGATGTGGCAACAAAAGTGAAGAGTCCGCGCAACTAAGATGAGTATATGAATGAAAAAGCTTTCATACCGAATAAAACTGTTTTATTTTCTCCCACCAAGCATCTGGCAAAAAATACTATTTTCTCAATATGTAAGTGTAGAAACATTGTTGCCAATACCAAGTGCAGAAAGCCTCTTGATGACGCAAACTTTCACCTTTTTGGTGAGAGTTCGAATTTCGACTTACTAGTAAACAGAGCATCAACCCTAATCATAAATTGTAACATGCATCCTGATAAATCTAACAACTACATTGAGCAAATTTAAGAAATTGAAGTTAAAAAAACCCCGAAAAGGCGAGAACTCACCTCTCTTTACCAGCAAGTTTTCACCTTCAAAGCTGCCATTGTTGTCAATTTCCTTGTGATTTTCCTGTACATGAACTTCTTCCTTCTTCTCCTCTTCACCCTCAACAGACCCAGAATTCCAAGATTGCCCCTTCATCTCCCTCACCCTCAAACTCCGATTCTGTCTTTTCGATTCCTTCAAAGGGTGTTTCCATCTTTTCCTTTCAAAACCCACCAAGGGTTTCTCCAGCCTCCTGCTCCTCAGCTGTAGATAACATCCCCCACCCACATTACCGCCGCCTGAGCTCGATTTCTGCAAATTAAGAACTAAGAGATAAATAACTGAAAAAAAGAAGACAGATACAACATCTAAGAAAGCGTCCCAATTCATTTTGAAGATGCGGGCACTAGGAAAATAAAACAATCATAAAAAGGTTAGATCCAAACCTAAAACTAAGTAATAATACCCTAATTAGCTTGTATTTTCCGTCAAAATCGTGAAACTTCTAGTTCAAACACATGCAAAACTAAAATAGAAAATATATCCAGAGGAACCCAATGAAGAAGCGGAGGAGGCAGACGTATAAAGCAAAATTTGGCAAAAATAGACAAAGTAAAGGGATTAACCATGACTTTTGATGCCTTTTCTTTCCCAAAGAAGACAGACTTGAGAGGAAATTTTGGTTAAGGTGTAGGAGTTGAGTAATTATAAGACATCTGTTTCAAAGTAGGTACCTACACATGGCTATAAAGTACAATTGTTAAAGCACTTTGGTACAGGCACCTACAGCCGTATTCCTACAACCTCTCATTTTTTGGCTTATATTTGTTTGGCAAAGACAAGTGTGCACACGTGTATTCATCAATCAATAAATAAGCCTATATAAAAGTACAATCCACACAACATGATGTACAATTATATATTGCAGTGATAGTCCTTTTCTTGTTGGCTTATATATAAGGGTAATAATGATGACATTTTTTTTTATTATTATACATTGATTTGAATGAAGTAGTAATAAATTTGATAAAAAATAATAAATGTGGTGAATAAAAATGATAAATTTAAAATTGATTTGAAAAAAATAAATTTTATATTGGCGAGAATAATCCTTATATGAGATATAAACGGTTTAAAAAGTAATGATATGAATTATAAATTCTATTTACATATGAAACAAATAGCTAGTAGATATATATAAATTAAATGTGGGTTCTTTTTACAAAATATATACTTGTGGGTCAAATTTTGTATTTGAAAATTTTCAAATCATGATTTTTGAAAATTTTGGGATTTCATCTCATGACA
>JAJOOS010000033.1:0-32477 GCA_029582725.1 Solanum chiquidenum
AAAAATTGTATGGAAAACGTGGTTAGTCATTCATGTGAGTTCTTGGCATTATTGTACGACTTCTTAATGATCAATTATTGATTGACAATTGAGTTAGCTATTACCATCATATAGTAATAGATTGAAGTTGGCAACATACTCCAGTGAAGTGTAGTTTATACAATTGAATAGGTCAGGTTATTACTTATGGCATAGGTGTTAAGAGTTAGCATGGTTCTCACCACTGGTTCATCACCAGTTAGCTTCCATTTTTAATTAATATTATTTTATTGTCATAATATAAGGTAAGTTATAATATATTGAGATAGGTAATTAAATATTAGGTATATTATAATATTCAAATATCGTTAAAGTTATGCCAATTGGAGGAATTAAGACTTACCCTTAGGTTTGAACTTTAGGAAATTGATTATAGAATTAGGTGAGTTTTTGGGTCTAGGCTTAGACATAGAATAATATAAGTGTTTATAGACTTGTTAACTTACAAAATATGCATATATACTTGCTAGATTGGAAAGGTTCGGAGGCATTGAGGAAAGGAAAAGTATTGGAGAAGTAGCTTGCTTGACTTCGGTTCTTCAGTGAGGTAGGTTATGGTTTATTCTATTTGATAGATAGACTCTTAATAGTGATTAATATGCATTGAATGATATTGTGAAGTTCTCTATGTACTTGATTGTGTAGCTTGGTTGTGTGGTTTGTGATTGGTCTGAAATCCTGAGACAGTGGAATTTATAATCTTAAACCATATCTATCGAAGTGATGTTTTGAATAAAGAAGGCTTGATGAAATATTGTTAATGAATTGAAAAGTGGTGATAATAAATGATAAATTAATGATATTATTGGATCGGAGTGTCACGTTCCGACATGGTATTATTGGATCGGAGTGTCACTTTCCGACACGGTATAATTGGATCGGAGTGTCACGTTCTGACACGGTATAATTGGATCGGAGTGTCACGTTCCGACACGATATAATTGGATCGGAGTGTCACGTTCCGACGTGGTAACATTAAAGGAAAAAGATATTGAATTAACTTAATGTACTCAATCTCAAAGAACTCAATTCCCAAATTAGTTTGGTTTGGAGGCATGAGTCCTCATGTGTGATCTTGATATTGTTGATTGATTACGTACTTACTTTAGTGTTGTTGAGTGTTGTTGACACTGGTTCATGTGTTTATTGCTTGCCACCTGCTAAATGTCATAGTTGATTTTATACTATTATTCATTACATATTAATTCTATTTTGGGTTGGCCGATGATATCTACTCAGTACATGTTTCCCTCTACTGAGCCCTACTTGTGTTTTTCTTTGTTTTCTTTTTGTGGAGTGCAACGAGTGTATCAGTGACTTCTGTAGACACCCAATTTTGACCCTCCACAATATAAATTAATCATCAAGTTTCTTCAATTTTGAACGATTTAAAGTAATTAGTTTTATAAAAAATTCAAAAAAATAAAATAAATATAAGTGTGCAAGTCATTTTAAATAGTTTCGTCACTTTGTAAATGATATATATGTTTTATATAATTATGTGTACAATTAATGTATTTTATGAACATTCAAAAATCATCTCAAAATTTATTTATTTTTAAAAAAAATATTTTATTAGTGATGGTTGTAATTTTGAATTAATGAGTCCTATGAAATTCAAAATACTTGCAAGTTATTTTTAAAAGTAATTTTGTCTTCTTGTAATACTTTTAAATAATGAGTAAGTATATTTCTACAATCATGTTATTTTATAAATATTTGAAAAATCATCAAAAAGATTTTACAATTTTTAGTTAAATATTTTATTAGTTTAGTTTGGTTAAGTTATAGTTATAATTAGTTTATAATTAAGTTAATTATTTTTTATTTCGTTAAGATTAAAAAGCTCATTAATTAATTATATTAATTCGTCTTATTTAAAATTTAGCCGATTTCACTAATTAAATTCAAATTGGCTAATTTCTTAATTTTAATTGGCTACAATTGCAATCCTTAACCATCCTCTAATATCAATTCCAACCCATATTTAAGATCAGTTTTGGGCCATTTCAAGAGATCCAATTCAACAATTCTAATAGCCCACTACTTTCAACAGAAACCCGGCCCAACCCATTCCCAGCCCAAAACAGACCCATCAGCAACAACATACAAATCCAGAAACCCAATTCTCCAAATACAACAAAACAATACAACATCAACACCAAATGAGACCCCACCCCCTGCACGTTTTTTTCTCCTTCTTTGCTTGCAAAACCCAGCAAACAGCAACCTACCCGACCCAACTGCCTCATCTTCTTCCCTACGCGATTAGACCCAGCAACACCAGCGAGCAAATCGCGCTGCAAACCCAGAAAATCCGCGAAGAAATCCGGTCGTCCCATCCCTTTTTCCCTTTTTTCAGAAGAAATCTCAATCGCTTCCATTATTGCCAAAGAGCAAAGGAAATTCAAATTTCAAATTCGAATTAATTCCAAATCATCAATCAATTTCCCCCCAAAAATTGATCTCAATTCTCTATAAATAGTCTCTTATTCACGGGGGAAGTTTTTTTTTGAGTTCGGATCTTTAGCAATAATCGTTTTACACTTACGAATTTCGTATTTAGCTCTCTAATTCTAAGTTTCGAGAAGTTCATCACTCAGATTCTCTTGGCTTGCTGTTAATACTGAGATTCCGTGGTAGAAGAATCGCTGCTCTCCGCTCGTTTGTCCTAGTCTCGCTGCTCCGAAAAAGGTAATATCTCCTTCCCCACGAACTTCATTATTTGTTTTCAATGGTTTGCAATTTATTTTGGTTCATGAAGTTTCTTGGTTTTTTTTTTTTTTTTTTAATCCGATGATTTCATGATTGTACACAATTTTTTAGAATACTTTAACTGTATGAATATGTAGTTGATTTAATTTATAACTTTCCAGTTCTCTGTTTTGAGGTTGAGAATTGTTATTTTCTATCTTGTGCGATGAATTCAAATAGACAATCCATGTTGAAATAATTTATCATCTCTAATGAGTTATAACATAATATTTGTTAGCTTACCGCTGATTTCCTTTTTCTTAATATTTCATGTACCTCTTCTTAAATGATTTCGATGTCTAGTCTTAATTGTAATATAAGATTTTCGTTTTAGCTTTTGAACAGAGCAAAATGTTGGACTTCTAATGTGAGAATTGAGTATTGACTGATTTGGTATTCACATGATTTTATTTTGGTCTTGTTCCAGTGAAGAGAATAGTAAGAATTAATGCTTTTACTTGTTTGAATTTTTTTTAATTTTTTTTGTCATTTACTTGTCTCTTAATTTTGAGTCCAATGGGTAGTGTAGCACTAAATTAAAATTGATTCTTGGTGCTCTACAATTCTTTTCTCTTGTTGCATTGTTCTTTTCTATTTCGGTCAGTAAGACCATGATACTTCATGGATGATGTGTTGTTCTATTTTTTAATCATTTGTACAAGTATAGACATTAATACTTATCTCTTTTTTCTTCTTCTTTGTTATATGTGACACCAACCAATCCGAGTTCTCTTTCGACTCCACCCTTGCATATCGATGAATTATTTCGAGTCAGCCACATCTTGTTCGAGTTGCTGGAAAGTTTGATTACAAGTGCCCGAAAAGTCCTAAACAGGCTGTATGCTTGCTATATACAGCAGTATACACAAGTATACGCTGATATACATGCCCAAAACGAAAAAAACACACAGGGCTAAGGCGAAATACAGGTGTTTGGAAGCAGGAGATACATGGAAAGAGCTGATATACATCCGATATACACCGATATACAGTCAATATATACAAAAAACGGGATTGGGTTAAAACCCAAAAAAATTGCAGCGAAATTGGCCTAAGAAGGGGCCCAATTTCATTATCTCTTTTACTCTTCTAATGATTTGATTATGTGTTGACTAATCTTATTTAACTCTAATTTTTAATTAACTTAATTAGATTCCCCAAAAGATGAGTTATTTTCTTTGTGTCGGTTTAATTTTAATGCACTTCATGTTCATTTATTTTATTAATCGAGTATATTGATCAAAATTTTATATCTTCAATTAAGTTAAACCTTTTTGTACTTAAAACAGATGTTCTTTAATGTGTTTCGCTTAATCATATTTTATTCATTTTAAAATTGTTTTTTTTAAGTTAAGTATTTTTCTCAAATAAACTTCAGAAAATGTTGGTCAAAACTTTTTTCAATTAATTAAAAATAATAATCTTACTTAGTCATTTTCTCAGAAAGTTTAGCCAATTAAATCAAAATGATATTCATGCTTTAATTTATTAAATTAGTTTAAATTATTATTTCAAAAATGAATTAAATAAATTCTAATTAATCTAGTTTTATTAATATTTTAATCATTTGTATTTTGAATCAAATGTTCCATTTTGGATCACTTTCTCTAAAAAAATAAATAATATAAAATGTGTCATTTATTTAATTATTTTTTTAAAGTTAACCAAATATTGTAAATTATTATTCTTATGGTAAATCATTTTTTTCTAAAAAATAGTCAAAATATATTTTAGTCAAGTGCAGGTCAACCGCATGTTAGCGGGCACTTCGAATGCTTAAACTCTTCTCGAAGTGTAAATTGAATCCCGAACCTTCTTTGGTATTTTCAAATATTTTTTTTCTGTTTAAATCTTTGAAAATTATAAGTTTTCTTAATTTCTTTAAAAAATTAAGTGGCGACTCTCTTCTAAGTATTTTTCTTAAAATATTTTATACTTAGAACATTTCAAAAAGTGATTTTTCTAAAGATAGTGAAATTACGGCATAACAACTTCGACTTGCCCTCAGCTCTAGCCAGTCTCCAACACATCAAGTTTCAGGGTGAGCTATTCATTCCAGCTCGTGTTGGATTCTCTTGTTCATGGCATGATGTCCTTAGTTTTCTACATAAACCATTTTATTAATTTATTTTGGTGTCTTTAATACTCTTAAACTTAATATTTGAAGATTAGATGTCCTTGATGTGATGACTTTCAAATTTTGGAGATAATAAGTGTTAGACTTTAGAGGTTTATTTGATTGGTTACTTTAATAAGTTTTGAGCTTCCGCATTGTTGTTGTTATTCGTAGTTGAATTATTGATATATGTTAGTGTTTGGATTCCTTGGTTCGCCCACTTAGGAGGTTAAGTGTGGGTGCCACTCACAACTCATTTTGGGTCGTGACAATATATATGTATATATATATATAAAGTTTACACATATTATACTAACTAGCATGTAGTATTTTAGCTTCCTCATTTGAAAATTGTATTTGTACAATTGTTAGTTATTTTTACTTTATGCACCTTAGTCAATTTTATAATTAAGGTTATATTCTTTTTAATAAGAACTGTACTTTCTAGCATAAAAATGATGATTTTTTTAATTTCTTTTTTAGTAAATACCAATAGATTTGAAGGGGGTAAAGTATATCATTTGCAATACAAAATTTAATATTTTGAGATAAATATGCAATGCACGTTTCCAGAACTAGTACAAGAATCAGCAAGTTATAATGCTTTCCAAACAAAGGTAAGTACAAATTAAAATAGTGTGAAGAGAAAGTAGCTTCAATTTTTAAAATGAGATTAGAAGAACCATATTCAAAATTGGTCACAAAATAACATGATATGAGCTATAGAGCCACCAAACTCAGATACAGATCTTCACCATCTATCTCTCACCAAATTATAATCCAATCTAGCTTGTATGCAAAAGTTCTACAAAACTAACAAGTCGTTGACATGAACATGCTCGTTCATTAGCACAAAAAATTGAAGGTAACAGTGTAAAAATGGCGACCAAACTCGACTACTTCATCATCTCCCATTATGCTGCAGGGAAACAGAACATCCTACCAAATCTCACCCCCAACTCCAACTTGATGGAGATTCTAGAGTAAAGTTTTTTGTTTTTGTTTTTCGATAGAGTTAAGTGTTTGCTCTGGCCTCTAGATGTAAACTTACTTACAGGAAAATAGGAGTAAGAAGATAACTAAATCATGAAAGAACGAAGGAGGAGAAGCTCCACATGTTGCAGTGTAGATTCAAGATCAATGGAACTTCAAAGCTATTGATAGAATAGCAAGCAGATGGGCAGCAATGAAATCAAGCTTTCAAAAACAAATTCGAATACTCACCCCATTCAAAACCAGCATACTGCATCGTCCAATTATTGATCCATGACACCATTTCAAGCTCATTGTACAGTCACCGAAATGGGTTTTACCAATTGTTTTCAAGCACTTCTGCCTGCAGATGCAAATCCAAAGTGAACCCATCATGATGGTTTGGCAGCTATACAGGGTATGAAGGGTTGACTTAAGCTGGGAAACAATAGCTTGTTCAGAGGAACAGTGTCTTGTTATATACGATCAACCTTCTGCAACAGAAGATACAGCTGTGTAATCCAAGCGAATCCGATTTGGCAAAGGCCTCGCGATGAGACTGTCAGTTACCCAACCTGCTACCTCACCATCAGTTTTGACATGGTTAAACTCTCTCTCAACATACTCCAAAGACATCTGCAGCCTTCCCCCAGGCCTGCAGTCATTAGCTACACTGCTCGACTTGATTCCTGCATTTGTCTCCAACCAGTACAGGTAATTGACATGAAACAATGACTTCAACATATCTTGTGGGGATGAAGTTTCATTCAGCACAATCTGCTCCAACAAGTACAAAGTAAATGTAAAAATGTTAGTTAAGCATAAGGTCAAACCACCACCCTCCATCCATTTCAATGAAGAAATGGAAAGCAGGAGTGAGATAAAGACGGGAATTGAATCAGGAAATTTCCAAGTAAAACAAGCTTACTAACAATCTACTCATCCAACTCCCCCTCCCTCTCTGATATTTGTCACTCACTGGAGTATTCACTTTTCCTGCTAAGTGAATGATATATACGACTCATGAGTCATTAATTTTCCCTTCAGAGAGTTTCTCCCTTATTTGTACAGTTCAATATCTCTAAATGACATTTCATTCTACCAACACTAACTCCAATAATTCACACTTAAGAATGCCAACCTTAGATCTCAATCACCATTTTTATGAGGTTCACCATACTGCTTGGTGATCAACTTAAGGTATTTTGGGAGCTACACTGATGCAATTGCTGAACAATTTTTGTACTAAGAAGAAGAGCATGTAGTTCTTTGATCTCTTATCACAGAACTTCCCACCATTGTTTGCTAATACTGGCATAAAATTTTGGATTGCTTTTAGCTCAAACAGTGACCATCACAACTCAACAGTGGTGATTGCAAGTTACAAAATGGATTCTGCAGAACCATCATATTTACCTCTCTTTGTTGTAGATACAAAAAAAAATGTAGGTCAAAATAGCTGGGTTGCATCTGAAGTGGAGTTCCACAGAACATGAAATAAACACTCTTGAAGAAACATAGGAAAGGCAATATTATTCTTTCCATTCAAAGCCTAATACTTGTTATGACTAAGTTTAGCTTGTTTGAATACCCAACATTCATAGTGAATGTCCCGGTGGGGGAGGGAAGGTGGGAGGTTAATCTTTCTTTAGTTATAGTAACTAAAATCACCCTCTGAAAAGGCCAAAATATGATCAACTGTTCCTGATAAAAAGAAAGGTTCCTCAAGAAGATCAATCAGAAATTTGAGCTCTTAACACTTTATTCACCAGTTTTTAGGAAGTTGACGCCTCTTGCAGAAGGTAGATCAAATAAAATCTTTAGCTGGAATTTACAGGTTTGTCTAAACAAGTGATGTCTCAACAATGAAGATAATGAGGGGGAGGAGAGAGACTGGATTACTTACACAAAATCTTCCTTCATGCTCAGTCAAAATGTAACTTTCATTCTTGTACAGTTCAAACAGAGCAAGCACATCTTCTCGGCTTGTAGCAACGTCAGAAAGTTTAGAACCCAGCTGCAACCGTCGCACAATCCCTGCAGCTGCTTGCTTAGCATGAACAGAAAGCACTTCTGTTTGTGTCTGAAAAGACCAATAATCAGAGAAGATTGTCTATTTTCATCGTTTGCAAGTCAACCAAATTATATCTTCAACTGGAAGCTGGCATCAACAGAGAAATTATTCTCCCATTCCCAACTAGGAACAAGGGTTATAGTTAGGGCCATCCCTAGTCACTATTCACTAGGTCATCCTTGGTACTCATTATCACTCAAGTTATGCCTATCTTGCGAGTTGTTAGTTGTTATTATTTTTCTGCCCATTTGTATTTGAATGAGCATATTTTTTCTTAATTTCTTCAACTGTTCTAAGATTTTCCTAATCTCATTTGATGTTAGTAGTTGCACATGAGAACACCTCATTTGTCCTCTATAACTTGATAAAACAGTTAAGCTGGACAAAAATAGTCTTTCTGAGATATCCATCTTTTATGTCATCAATTTATAGAATGATATAAGAGAATACCCAGCTCCCCTGCTGCCCCCCGCCTCCCCAACCCACACACACGCAGACACAAAAGAAACACGTTTTACTGCATAAACATAGACCAGAAATCCCTGCAGTGTATTTTATAAATTTGGAGGATAAATGAAAATTTGTTTACATAGTAAAACATCAACACACACACAAAAGAACTTTACAGGTTCTGAGGTTTGCATAGATATGAGGGAAGATGTCTTACGAAACTAGTAAAAGTGAAAGCAAACTCACTTCATATGCTGCCTTTAGATTTAAAATAGCAGCTGGAAAAAGGGGCTCCTCATCATTGACCTCTTTAACAGAAGGAACTAGACCACTGAGCAGATATTCACTGAAGACTAGACCTATCAAAAAAGAGTCGCTAACATAAGATTAAACAAGGACAGATTACGTGACAAGTTTCAGCTACCTCTTATAGCTTAGTAAGATTTCTATTAAATTAAAGCAACACTTCTCCAGCAGTTAATAAATAAAGTTAATATATAAAATGCTTATCCAAATTGTAATGATAATGCGATCTATGCTGCAAGGTACATGTCATATAAGTTGTCAATGCATATGCATACGCACATGTTCCATAATAAATCACTATAACATCTTCTCCTTCACTTATATTGCATCATTCAGGACAGAAACTTATAACTAGATCTGAGAAGTACTTTCCAACAGTAAAAGTGATTGTGTAATAGGTCCTCTTGAACACTCATTCTATCAATGGAAGCGAGAATAATAGGCCACTCTCATGTAAAAGAATCCACTGAACAGTTTAACACACAAAATACAGAATACAAAGTAAACTTCCTTGTGCTTTTCAAATTAATTGTTTGTATCTTATGATATAAGAAATAAAAACTCAAGAGAAGAGAAGTACTTGCACGATAAGGATTTAAAGTCCTTAGTTGAATTGAGTGATATGACTTCAGATTACAGAACATGTGGATCCAAGTTACCACTCCAAAAGAGGCAAGAGCAAGAGATGTAGAAGAACGGGTGCAGTTAGCCAGTGCAATGCCAAGCATGATTCCAATAGCTTTGCTCACCATTCCTTGAGCTTCACCCTTTGCAATCACCTGCTATTAGTAACTGATTCAGAATGGAATTCTTCTGGTAACTCCTCGGTCCTCACAAGGCATATGTGCACAAATACATGAGTGTATCTAGTGTATAATCAAGAGAGGCTGGAACATTAGAAGTTTCATGACCCCAACATAATTTGACAACCAAAGTAAGAATATAGAAGTAAAGAAATTACCTCAGCGAAATTCCTCCGAGCGGCAAAACCCGCATAGAAGCAGCTCCTTGTAGCAGCCTGTAAGACAAAGGTTTTGTTTATCGTTGTTTACTGTATGAACCTTAATCTCTTTTTTTTTCTTTTTTTCCTTCAGGGATGGGGGTGAGGAGATGTGTTTGGGCATAACATCCAATTCTTCTCTGTAATGAAGATAAAAATTACATAAATTTAATGAAACACCTAAGAGAAACTTGCAGCACATGTTTGAGACACAATACCAGCAAAACAGTGGATTTGCAGTAAGGCATGCAGATCAGAACCTTGCCCTTTTTTAATCATGATCAGATTCACACTTGACTTCAAAAAATATTACCTGGATTAAGGAAGCAGCTGATCTCCCTGCTCCAGCAACAGCTCCGATAGGAACAAACAGATGTGGGAATGCAGGGGTCAAAATCTCTAGGCCATAAGCAGCATTCTCCAAAAGATCGGCAAACAGCCTCCAGCTCTTAGGATTGACATCAAAATGCCTGCCATAGTTCGACAAAAGAATCTTGCTTAGATATCCAATGCCATCCTTAAGCACCCAATTGACAGCAGCAGCAGTAGGAATAGCCCCTTTCCCTAATCCAACAGCATAAAGCAAGGCCTAGACATAACAGAGTATGAAAAATCAATCAGCATTGTTCACTCATGTGATTTTCTTCCTCAGATGATTCAAGACAACAAAGGTGAAAAAAGAAATAACAAACAAAAGTATATATAAATCTATTAAACTTTCAATGATCCACAAGCTCTCTTGCTAGTTGTTACTCGTTATGAATCTTGGTATCTCTTTTGAGTTATGAGGAATCCTGTTAATAGTTGTGGAAGAGAAAAGAATTGCAATGAGAACAAACTCTTTTCCTTTGACCTTTGATTTGCTTGGTTGACTTGAATCACCCGATCAATAAGATTGAAATAGTGACAACTGACAAGGCCACTTTTTTTGTTGATAAGGTAAGTATTTTATTAATAATTGTGGGAACCTCGTATACAACCCATACACCAAAAAAGAGAACCTACACCATAATATGGTTCTCAACATATAGGAACCTCGAAAGTACACCAAAAGGAATGTAGAGGCAAAAAAGTGACAATGCCACATTTGATTGGACAAAACATGTCACTTGTACACATGACATGTTTTTATTGGTCTTTGATTTGACTAGGTATGTCACGTCATTTGGCATGTGGAATCACTATCTCTCCTTGAATTATTTGGCATTCTAGGCTTGAAAGGGTGCTTGTAACATTCAATTTACGCTGGTTAAGAGTCTGAGGAGACCACATTTTAGATAATCGATCAGAATTCTAGTTATGTTCTAAGTCCAATCGACCAATTAGAGAGAATTCCTCTAAAATAGCCATGAACTCGCAAACCAACCAATTAGTGGAGTATGAGTCAACAACTTGGTTAACATCCCACTATCTTCAACTTCAATTAGGAGATACGTGTGTTTGAAAGACGGGGTATACTCTCTGTAGTAAATCATTTCTTAAAATTGCATGACTAAAAGAAGCTTGGTTAATCTTAGGTTGAAGCTAATCAAGTGCCTATGAGTTTTATCTAGAACATGATGTATTTTAATCCAAGGGTTTGAAGTTTGATTTTGATTTAATTCTTGATCTTTGAATGCTAGAACACATGAATGCTTGCATGTAGAGAAATTTGTTTATTTGACTAGGTATGTCACATCATTTAGCATGTGACATAATCTTATTTGACTCTTTCACTCGATTTGGTGTGTCGCGACATTTGACATGCTCTAGGATAAGATGACAGCTTGAGCGAACAAAGTGGTTCATCATTTTAAGTCCAAATCAACAGACTATCCCAACAAAATTAGACCTTTTTAATCAAATCCAAATTCATTAGACTCAAATAACTACTTCAACATTGGGCTAATATATTTTTAATTAACACGAGAGTAGTACCTGAGTTGCAAGAACACCACTAATTTGTGCAGCAATACCTTGAACCCCTCTCCAAAGGGCATACTCCAAGTAATCACTTGTAACACTCTCCGGAAATCCCTCCGGAAGCAACAAAGTCGTCGTTAATTCCTTGCATTGCATCCACAAATTGGAAACAAAACTCCCCGATTTCGAATCAGGCAATAACCGTGACCACATTGTCTTAGTAACAACAAATTCATCCTTTGAATAATCTGGCACAAGTTCAAACCGTTTTCCTCCTCTAATTTCATACACAATTTCTCCATTATTAGTTTTTGCTTGTACAAATGAAGCTAACAGTAAGCAGCAAGTAATTGAAGAAGAAGCTGATACAAGGAACAATAACAGTGGTTTACACGATAATACGGAATCGATAAAAGTATCTTCATTTCTAAAAATAGGAAGGAGGAGAAGAAATCTTCTCTTATCAAAATTGAAGAAATTGCTCCACCAATCACTGCCGCCACTACCGCCGTTGTTTTTACCGTTTCCACCAGCACCGCCACCGCCGTTTCCAATGTAGTTATCTCGGCTGCCTGAACTCCGAAGAAGAGACAGCCTATGGAATTTAACGGGAGAGAAAAGAGGAGTGTAACCGGTGGCGGCGGAGAACACGGCGGAGAACACGGCGGTGGTCGGCGGAGGAAGGAGGGGAAACGGCGGTGAAATCAAACGGGAAAGAGAGAGAGGGTGGCCGGCGTAGCTCATGACTCGCGAGGACTCGTCCAAGGGGTTGTTAGGTCGCGCTTTTTTTTTTATTTATTAACTTTAGTAATTTACATTATCTTTTTCTCCGTTCGATATTCGTATTAAGGCTTATTAAATTAAAATTGCGTATTATAAAATTCATTTTCCGAGATAACGCTCTCAAATAGTATTACCTTTTTTTAAAAAAATCATAAGTTGATTGTTCTCTAAAAGATGACCAAATTAATTTAGTTGATTTTTCAAATATTAAAATCAAATCAAATCAATCAAATCGATTTTTTAGCTTCGTTTTTTTAAGGTTTATTCAGTTTATTATCGATTTTTATTTAAATATATGAAAATATAGTATCAAACAAATATAAAATGGACTATATTTTAGCATAACATTATCAAAATAATTAATATTTGAAAAACAAAAGAGAGGAAGTATATACCTAATCAAGTTATATATGTGACTTTTTTTTATTAAAAAAATTGTATATATTTTAAGCATTTAACCATTTTTAAGGAACATAAAAAAATCTTACAATGAATTTTATTTTTATGCAAAAAATTAAAAATCTTGACATAATATAACAGTATATTTTAACGATAATTGAATTGAACTGTAATGAATAACTAAATAATTACAGATTAAATTATTTTAAACATAAATTAGATTTTTGAATTTTATCAAATAAAAACTATAAATCATATTAAACAGTAAAGTGATTACTATAAAGACAAACACTTATATTATAAATTAAGAGTGCAATTATGCATATGTACGCTCACATGCAAATATTTATGTAGTCGATTTGGTTAGTTGTTTCAATTATTATTTTTTTGTTTTAAATCAGAATCTAATTAAATTTTATCGTCTTTTAAAATTTAAAATTAAAACCAAATAAAAAATATCGCTTTCTGTTCATTGATTTAATTTGATTTTCTAATTTTCCTTGTAAACCCCAATTCAAAGGCTTGAGACCGCGATTTACATTATAAAAATACGATATTATATATATATATAATAAGATATTTTACATGTTATAGATTATTATTATTTTTTAACTTTACGGGTAGTGTTTGTTGTTATAGAATTGAAAGACAAATAAGTTTTTTTTTTTTGGTTAGAGGTTTTCAAAAAAATTCCAAATTGTTACAATCTATACGATTAAATTTTCTAATATTATAGCAATCATCTTTTGTCCTTGCTGCAAATTAATTTTTTTTTGTACTCTTCTATTATTAGTAATATAATATATAAGTCATTTTGTGGTCTTCTCCAAAGCTATTCTGAATATGAGAATTCTCCAATTTCATCAGATAGTACCTACATTCAAAGATTATATTAGTAAATAACAATTATCTCTGAAAATTCCTCTAATATTGTCGATAGAAGTTTGATTATAACAAGTACCGTCAAAATTAAATCTAAATTCATCATTGATATATAGGGTGTAAGCCATTTGATAGTAATATCGAATTTACTATAATAATTGTTAGAAGTGACAAAATTCGAAGTGTACATATACTCGAAAACCCTAATAGCTATAGATTAATTAATGTAATCCAATATTAAAAAGTTAATAAGGATAGATTATTCAAATTAGTCTTCTTATAATAGTAGTATCGGAAAAATATGGGTTCTTTTTAATTTATCACTTAAGAGTTAACAACTAGGAAGTATACTTAAATATATGGTTTTATAATCATGCAAATATTTATAATTTCTCTAAAAATTAAATTAAATTAAATATATTTCTCTTAAACTCTAGATCCAATCAAATATCATCACCTAAAATGACATAGAAGAAGTATTATTTTATGGTAATAATACACCAAACAAGCATATCACTTGTGTTTATTACGAAGGAATTTATTTTTCATGAAAATAGCTTTTTTTAAAATAAGTAAAAAAAAAATACTTATTTTATAGTGTATGGTAAATTAGTAGAAAATGTACATCGTCGATTATTTTCGATTCTATATTTGAAAAATAACTTTGATCACGGAGTCTCAAATTTTTACTAGAAGAATTTCTAAACTATTATCTTGAGGTTTTTTTACCTGTGAAGTCTAAAATCTCGTAACAATGAAGTTTCACATTAATGAGTGCATGCATATTAATAATCTATGAATCTTTTTTCGTGTTGAGAATAGACTAAAAAAAATCAATTAAATAAATCTCATTTATTTTAATTAGGATTTTGTTTATACGGTCTTTTGGCCCCCCTCTCAATCGTTTTCTTATTATTTGACAAATATAAAACATAGGATTGTGATAGATTGATAATCAATAAAAAAAAAAAGTCCTACATTGATTAATCCGTCATATTTGGAGTTAATTAACATGACAAAAAGTGTGAATTTATACCTAACGTACGTCCAACTAACTTTGTAATTAACCTAGCTAAGTGACATCAAATTCTATTTTGCCCCTTTCATTGATAAAAAATAAAAAGGTCTACTATCTATTAAAATAAAACAATTATTGCTACCTAACTATTTATATTTATGTAGTTTGAAAATAAATTCTTGTAATCTAGAAGTTGTTAAAGTTGACGTATCTTCATTCAATTATCTTATTTGATCTTTTCTTTGATAAAACCATTTAATTTAAAATTTATTTTATACGTTTCATAAATTATTTTATCAATTATCCCCTTTTTAGATAACTATTTAATAAATTATTCTCTTTTTCATTTCTCTTTCAACTCGTGAATCTTTTAGATCACAATCTAAAATTTTCTTTTGTGGTAAATTGAAAATTTTATGCAAAAACATTAGATCATTTTGTGAGTTATTATTCCAAATATTAGACAATGCTTAAAATATTTTGTTTGTATAGTTGAACGATATATTAACCAATATTAGATCTGAATTTAACATTGTTCATATTTCACAAGTGAAGTCAGGAGAGAGCAGTGTGTACGACTTTATCCTTCCAGAATCTAGACGGTTACCGATACACCCCTAACCTCAAAATAACCAAAGAAGAAGCATCTTCTTCCTTCTTCTTTTTTCCTATTAGAATCTAAACTTTAGCCTTCTAAATTTGCATTCATTTCACTAACCACTAGATCACACTCTTTCCTGCAATCTATTTGTACACCCGCCCCTCTTAGACCCTCTCCCTATGGATCAACAATAATCCACCACAAGCCCATCGTTGTTCTCCAGGAGAGGGAGGGGGCGGGGTAGTCGCGGGCTTGTCAATCTTTATCTCCAACTCCAACTAATAATGTAAATAAATAAATAAAATTAGGAAAACAACTTCAATGTCCACATCAATAAAGTCATTATCAACCCAATTACCTAACCCATTAGTTCAAAGCATAATCAAAAGATTCAAGAATGATGACACACCATGGATTAGGACATTAGTAGAAGAAATTATAAACAATTAGAATGATTCTATGGTGGAAAATAACAATAATTGGTATCTATATTAGTATAATATATATATATATATCATTATTGATCTGTTAAATTATTATAAGATTATTTTAACATATAATTCTTGGTAAAGGTTATTTAACAAACTTATCAACTTTTTATAGATTAGATAAGCAAAGCTACAACCAGCTTATGTGCTTACTTAAGCAACAAATTATTTTCTATCTATAATCCTCAAAATCAGCCATAAGCTTGTATAATTAGCTGCATTAAATAACAATAAACATGTTCTGATTTATCCTGAATTTTCTACCTTATATATTTGAATTTTACTATGATTATGGTTTACATTGAAAAAGGAAAACGAACCATTTTCTTGGAGGAAAAAATTTGAACTTCTATAAATTGAAGATATTGAAGTTTATATGGATTTTTACAGGATCTGACACACAGATGCAACAACTTCTCGGAGGATCCGAGCAACATAGACCATGAGTCCTAGTCTAAGCACTATACTCAGCTTGAAGATACAACAATAATGTCACAGTCCTCTTCTGGCATGATAAATGACCAAATGAGCACCAGTAGGCAGTGGCGAATCAAGAATTAGATACTACAAGTATCGAGTGGGTTCTAAAAATGTATATCTAACACCACTTGTACTCGTTTTTTCGCTCATACATATAGCGTTGAGCTGCTCAAGTTATGTCATTCATCTCATTTTCGAAACAAGGAAAGTATTTACACAAGTCAAAAAAGGAGGTTATTACAGCTAAAGTTATATATGTTATATTCTTATAACAAGCTAGAAAGAGCACAAGTTTTTGGAACAAACAAGTCAAGTAACTGTTAACCGACCTTTACGTTCCAGATTCTTCCATGATGACTCGAGCCGTAGTAGGTGTAACTTCTCAACAAATGCCTCTAGAACTTCAGCCTCTTCTTCTGGTGCAAAGACCATGCAAATGCTAAGCTCCTGGACCGCCTCCTCGTATTCCCTGGATATTTGTTCATTTTGTCAAAATTTGTTGATAGCATGAAATGTTTTAGCAAAAACGAGGAAAAGAACAGAAACGGTTATATTTCATTCGAGTTTCATTGTTTACCTGCTATAGTACAACATCATGCCGTGGTCTCTCCTCAGAGACCAATTGTGTGGCTGCAGAATCAGCAATCTTTGCGAAGCCATAATAGCCAGCCTAGAAAGTTGGTACCATCCCAGATATATTGTCATTACAAGCGAGAAATATATTGCACACAAATTAATACATGGATAGCTAAGGTCAAAACTTCTACTGAAAAAAGATATTCTTACTCGCCTAAACTAATAAAACGAACACCTGAGAAACGTTGTCAAGCATGCTTCTACATTTCGGATAAAAAGTTAATGCACTAGAGATGATAATCAAATGCCAAGTCGAGGTAATCCCATGTTTGATGAAAACAAACTATCGAAATACTAGGATGCAGAAATGGACATGGATATAACACTGATGTGAACTCGAAAGATTTCAATCTTAACAGTCATATCTAAAGATTAGTGCAAGTAAGACATATTTGGCAGACCAAAGAAATATCAACTGGTGAATATGCTGGATCCTCCAAAAGTAGTGCAGTTTTGGAGAATCAGACATAGGTGCGACAACATTTTTGGAGAATCCGAACAACACGGATATTCGGATAGACCACCGAGTTTAGATATGCAAAGCACTTTGTCAAACCAAATGGTGCTATAAATGAGAAGGTTCTGGGAACTGAATTATGCTTAACTAAAAAACCAGATGAAGGAATTAAAACTCATGCAATATTGCAGCATCGTAGATCAAGTTTTTTTATTTTGTAGGAAGTTAGAATCAATAAGAATAATAATGTAGCCAAAATTATTCGCGGTTCTCCTTTTCTCATGCCAAAATGTTGCATATTAGCATCTTGAACCTGTAGGGACAACACAAAGTGGCCTGCTTAATCAGGAACGGGAACCAGCGGTAGTAACAAGGACACAATTAGAGTATATGATCTTTACCTCAAATCTTGAGGCCTCAGCAAAGGTACAGTTGAAGCATCAGTCTTCTTAAACTTCTCGTCAGACTTATCCACAGACCTAAGTGGAGAAGTCAGCATCAAACCATGATTTGCTCTTGACGCACGTTTCCAATGAATCCTCTGTGTAGGAACCTCCGATAATGTCAGGAAAGGATAATACATATAATAGAAGGGGTTCTGTATATTTTTCCAATTTTCCCGTTCTTCTTTTCTTTATAGCAATAGTACGAGTACACTATTTCAGTGAACTTCACTTCATTTAGTTCAGTTTAGTTTTAGTTTAGGAAAAAGAACTATTTTGCCAAATCTATGAATGGCAACATTAATATTCATAAATAACACCATGAGATGTATAAATACAAGCTTAAAACGTCCAACAGACTCTACCTTTTAGAAGAACAAAACTCACCATGAGATTAGCCAAAGCAATTCCGATAATATCTCGGTTTGTTGCAATCTCAAGCTCCGACAGTGAATTGCTATTGATGTCCGAGGCCATTGATCTAGGGTCATCAACGCACTTCCCGTTAACAATACCAAACAAGCTGTGACCAGAAGTAACCTTGAATAGCTCCTACAACAGTTGCAAATGTAGACAGACCAACTCAATGAGACTAGAGATCAACGTAAATTCTGAAGGAATATACCAGAAGTAGTATATGGACATGCCAACGAAAAGATCAAAACATCCATTTGCTCAAATCAACATACCTCAGGGTTTCCGGTTTGGGGCCATATCAAGAATTCTTCTCCAATTCGAGATCCCACAATGGTTAGATTAAGTCTTCGACAAACTTCGATGTAAATGACGCTAAGCAAAATTGCTGTATATAAGTTAAACAGCATGTCAGATTACATTAATAAAAATGAAGCAATCAGGAAAGAATTCTGAATTTCATGAGGCTTAAGAAATACGCAAAATAACGAGGATATTGGTGAGACAAATTTTAAGATATACCGCTACAATATCCAGAGCTTAACACTGAATGCAGGTATGAACATTTTGAGTCCACTATCACAGATGACCTTTTGAAACCCCTCGACTTAAAAAGAACAACGTTCACTGCATCCAAAACTTCAACCAAATGGCATCCTATATCTCTCGGAACTAGCTCTGCCTCAACTTCCCTTGCAATGGAATCTAACTCGGCCATCCACTCACTCATATTCTTTCCAGCCAGAGGCATGGCTTCTACGCATTTCCAGTCTAGCATATCAGATGGCAGTGAAGTAGATCTTCGTTCATTTTGGAGTGAATAAGAATCCAATTCCCGGTTGAAATCCATAAATGCCTCGTCTTCAGAAGCAACATAGAGCAAAGCCTAACCCGATAATAGAAAACGACAAAACAACCAAATGAAGAATGTAATTATTACAAACAAAAGAACGAATGAAACATGCACGTTTACTTGCGATATGATGGTTTAACTTGTATGCTGAACACCTCCGTTCATACATAAACAATTTTTTACTTATTTGCATTTATCTAAAAGAAAAACGACAACGTCGGAAATTATTTAGGGACAGAACATTCCAAAAACAAACAGCCACTTCATTTCTGTCCCTTGAAACCAAGAAAGTGGTTATATTCAAACCAACAGATCAACTGCATTGTACGAAAAGAACTTAGCAACTAGCAAGACAAATTACTACCTTTGCCAGGGATATATCTTTGTCCTTGGACTGAAATGATATCTCCTGTGTAAACTTTTCCCTAGCATCTTTCAAAACCTGCCAAATCACAAAATCTCAATCAATGATCAAAATTTAGACCGAGATACTCCAATAGACAAACAAAAATAGGCCTATTATATACTCGCTCCATTTCATTCTTACATGGTGGTGTTTGACTGGGCACAACGTTTAAGACCAGAAAGATCTTAAAACTTGTGCTCTTAAACATGTCGTGACATTTATATGGCAAAAAGAACATGTCGCTGAAAGTAAGGTTTCCAAATACAGAAAGGTGTCATTCATCTTTTAACAGGCTAAAACGGAATGGGTGTCCCATAAAATAGAACAGAAGAAAGTATCTCTATTCACTGATTAAACAAGTATCAAATCACCATTTTGACAGCAAGAATTGATCTATAAAGCAGCATATAACAAGAAATATAGTCCCAAACCTCCTTATAGAACTTGGCTCGCGAGGACCATCGGGTTTCTGCTAGAGCAGCAGAGGAAGCCATAGGTGAAATGCTCATTCCCAATTTAGGTGCCTTTGTACTTGCAGCAGCAGCAGCCAATTTGTTCCATTTTCCTTTCTCATTCCCAATCCAACATCCAACGCGACCATCAAAATCACACCTGATGATCCTACAGAATAAAGGGTTTGGGAATTTTCGCCTAGTACTAGGAGAAATTCTTCTCCAATCCACAAATAACTTTACATAAACAAAGTACAATCAACAACAACAAAAAAAAAACAGCCCATCAAACAACCTTCTTAGCTCACATTTTTCCTGATAAATCAAAACAAGAATCAAAATTCAACAAACACCCTTCTAAAGCTCACATTTTTCTTGATAAATCAAAACAAGAACCAAAATTCAACAAACATCATTCTAAAGAAACCAAAAAGAAAAGAAATAAAGCTCACATTTTTCTTGATAAATCAAAACAAGAATCAAATTTCAACAAACACCTTTCTAAAGAAACCAAAAATAGAAGAAAAAAAAGCTCACATTTTTTCCTGATAAATCAAAACAAGAATCAAAATTCATCAAACACCCTTCTAAAGAAACCAAACAAAAGAGAAAAAAAAGCTCACATTTTTCCTGATAAGTCAAAACAAGAATCAAAATTCAACAAACACCCTTCTAAAGAAGAGAAAGAAAAGCTCATATTTTTACTGATAAGTCAAAACAAGGAGCAAAATTCAACAAACACCCTTCTAAAGAAAGCAAACAGAAAAGAAATAAAAAAGTTCACATTTTTCTTTATATATCAAAACAAGAACCAAAATTCAGTAAACATCCTTATAAAGAAACCAAACAAAGAAGAAAAAAAACTTGCATTTTTCCCTAGATAAATCAAAATTCATCAAACACCCTTCTAAAGAAAACAAAAAAAGCTCACATTTTTCTTCACTTTATCAAAACAGGAACCAAAATTCATCAAACACCCTTCTAAAGAAACCATAAGCAAAACAAAAAGAGATTGCATCTTTTCCTGATATATCAAAACAAGAACCAAAATCCAACAAAACCCAAATGCAATTCTTGAATTTTAAAAAAAATAAAAAATAAATAAATTACCTGCTGCAAATGTCTATTGAAACCATAGCTACTGAAGATGCTTTCACACCACTGATAACCATTCCTCTAGTCCAAGAAAACTAAAAGAGGGGAAAACAATCAAGAAGAAGAAAAGTTGAAATCTTTGATCAATTTAGTTGTCCACTTGTTCAAGAATCAAAATTGGAGTTTTTTTTTTTTTTTGTGTGTGTGTATGAGTCCATTTTGGTAGTGAAATTGAACAAAGAAACTGACAAATTGAAGTAACTGAAATTATTATGACAAGTATAAGAACAAAAGTGGAAGCTGACAATATTACTATTACACAAAATTCCAAGACCCATGGTATTGGAGGATACTTTTAAAATCTTCTCTTTTCACACTTGGATTTCATGATATCAGTGTATTTTATTTGCTCTATGTGATAAAAAAAATAATTGCTTTTTTTTCTTGTTCTTATTTATAGTGACTTGAATGTATAATTAAATGTTGTTTTGAAACTCTTTTAGTATAAAAAAAAAAACCATATGCAAACGCGCCTTTAATTTATCTTATCATCAATGTTCAATAATATTATCTTTTAGAGCTAAAATGGACAAATTCTTTTTAAGAAAAAAAATTAAAATTATAGACATTAATTTGTGTGGACGAAACATAACATTATTATAGACAATAGACGATCTTTAATAATTTATCTAAAATTCACTAAATACTTTAAATTTTATTATGTCTTCATATTTGAGAAAATGTGAATGTATTGAGTCACTAGAGGCAAAGTTATAATTCTGATTATGAGATTATCGGAGATGAAATTATATTTTCACTTGCCATCGGAGACAAATTTATAGAAAAAATTATGTGGCTATTAAAGATGAGTTATAATTTTGTTAAAGAAATTGATAAAATTCAGAAATTTTATTTTTATCTTATAAATATTTTATCGAAAACTCAGTAAGTTATCTTTAATAGAACTTAAAATCTTAACTTCACCTCGATAACCATAACAAATATACATACTAAACTACAATAACAATAACAACCAATCTAATGAGATTCTAAAAAGTAAAATCTAAAAATAACAAAATATACCTAATACACAGAACTTACTACTAACTCTAGGCAACATAAATAGTAGACTATGTTTATGAATATGTTGAGCAGGTATGAGAATCTTGTAGATTAGCATTATGAAGAAAACAAGGTAAGAGAAGTGAAGTGAATGTCAAGGATAAGGTTGTTAATGTTTAGTTAAAAGAAAGAAAGAGTGTGAGACATAAGTCATCACAAAAGCAACATCACTTCCCACCAAGAAAGGGTGGAGAACAAAATATTAGTATAATATATGGTTTCTCTTTCTAGTGATATTATTTGATTAGCGAAATTGTACTAGTTTAGTTAATTGATGAAAATTTATTCTTTCACCTAGTTTTTTTTGGGAAAACTATTTTATTAGACATACATTTATATCATATATATTAATTCTACCTATATTTTAAAATAATTACATATGTATCTTACCACTAATTAAGAGTTTTCTATCAAAAATACACTTAGATACATGTATTTTTGCTACCAGATGCATTGAAGTAGGAAGAGAGGTGAGCGAGATGAGGAGGCAAGCGAGCGAGATGGGGAGGAGATAGAGATGTATTCCAGATACATTCAAATTACACTAGATACACACTAGATACATGTGTTTGTATGTATATGTGATACTAGATAAACAAAAGAGTGACGTGACGAGCGAGATGGAAGGGAGGTGAGTGAGATTTGTCTATATATCACAGATACATGCGAATCTACTTGAATACAGTATATCTAGAACAAAATTACACCTAATTTTGACCTCATGTATTCCGAGATACATATATCTGAATGTATCTAAACACACTAAAATCTTATAAGATTCGTGATATTATAAATTAGAATGTATCCAAATAATAAAGTCCTAATTAAACTAATAAGATTTCTGTAAGTTCCCTTTTTTTTATACACATCCTTTACTTATTTATTCATTTATTTTTATAAAAAAAAATAGTATCCAACACAAAATGGACTAAGAATATTGCTATCAATACTGTAGAATAATTCATTATTGGATCTAAGTTCTAGACATTACATTATGGATAACATCCCATCCCCAGTCTTAAATACTCTATTCATTTACTTTTAATTATCATAATTTTCTTTTTTAAAGTCAAATTATAAGAATTTTGACTAACATTTTACGATGTATTTTTTCATCATATTAATAAGCAAAAACTTACAATTTTTAGTATTTTCCGTATAGTTTTTTTTGCTTAAAATACCAAATTAATGTAATATAATTTAACTTTGAAAATCAGTCAAATTAACTTTCAAAAATCGCAAAATAACAAATAAAAATGAACAGATGGAGTATTAAATATTAACTATTAAAAATAGTTTATTGGGTGACCACTGAGGCGACATCATATCAATATGTTTATGTCAATTGGTATATACCCACTTCATATTTTTCGTCCATATTTTTACATCAAATTGTACAATCATAATTAAATGACAAACAAAGATTAAAAAAAATATTTATTACTTTTTCTATTTTAATTTATATAATTTTTATGTAAAAGAATAATTAGTAATCTGTTTTTATGTAGATCATGGTCTTATCAATCGACCCCTATGACCAATCTAGAATTCAATAATGTTTTTTTAAAATGGATACCATGAGATCTAAGAAAAAATATAAAATTTATTATCTAAAACATGACATAACATAATATTTGTATGGCTTTATAATTTTTGAAAGTTGAGGTGTTGAGAATGTCATAATATTTTTTTAATTATAAAAAAAAATCATTGAGGTAAATAAAGTTAATTATTTCAGAATTTAGAAGTATATTCTTCTTCTTGAAATGTATTAAAAATGAAGATGTGTCACATCAACTTAATTAATAAAGTAATTAATGGTATGATTAAGTGTTAAAAAGTTGACGTAAGAACAAATGTTATATTATGCATATATTGATTAATTTGGTGTTCATTGAGTGCGTATAAAAAAACAAAGTTAAATTAGCTAGCAGAGTTTGAATTATTTATTTTTTAATTATAATATAAATACTTAGAAAAAAGTATAGAGATATTATAAATAATTATAAATAATTTTTAAAAATATAGCAATTGACTTTCTAAATAACAAAAGTCATTTTCTTTGGTTTAAAAAGAATATACAACTCCCAATTATTAGATTCAATAATTTAATGAAGTGTCATCACCACCCAAAATATAAAATATGTTTTAATTGACTCAGCATATCTATATCAAGACATATCCACAAATATAGCATACAACAAGTTGTTTAAGAATTTTTGGTTTCTTTTATTTATATATATATATGTTATTATTTTATTTTTTCTTCCTTTTTTATTTTATATATTTTAGTTTCAATCCCTAATAGTTTTGAACATTTGACTTCTTCAGGGTTCTCTAAGTTTGTTTGACTTTTTTTCTGGGAACTTCTATTTTATTCAATTAATAAAGACTCAATAATTGAGAAAACGTGTCCTAGCCCAGTAGAATAAAATTGAAGACTCAATAATTGAGAAAACATGTTTTCACTTTAGTGGATAGCTAGAGTAATATGATATTGATAGAAAATAATATATATTTCGTAAAATTAATTAAAGTGAGCGAGGAGTGTTGGGGTTGGAAAGGGGAGTGGGGGTAATTCATTTTTTGGGTCTTAATATGTCATAGTATTATTTATTATATTTTCAAATAATAATTATTTAAAAATAATTTTTTTATATTAAAATGATCGTTAAAATGAAACGAATGAAGTAATTAACTGAAGTGAGGCTTGAAGCAAAGATTTCATCATCATTACAAACTTAAAATGTAAAACAAATAAGACCAAAAAAATTACTCTATACTATATATGTGAAAAAGAAAGATAAGACTCATTATTAGAACCCTTAAAAGCAAATAAATATTTTTTGGTAAATCATTTTTTTCATTAGAAGCAAAGTTATCCAACACCATTCTTTATTTAAAGATGCATTAATGCCCTTCTGTTCTGAGCCATTTGAGTATTAAATCCAAAAAAAGAAGAAGATAGATTTACAATAAAATTAACCTCATTATTCATCACAACCTTTCTCAAACCCCGAATTTATGAGTTTAACTAATATTCATCTAGTCTGAATCAAATATTTTTACACCATTTCGTTACTTTACACATTTTAGCAGGTAAGCTATCGTATTTTTAAGATAATAAATTTCACTTTTAATTTTCTAGACGATTATTGGTAATGTTTCAAGTGACATGACTACAACAACAACATATTAAGTGAGATCCCACAAGCGAGGTTTGGAAATGGTAGAATGTACACATACCTTATTACTACATCAACATATTAAACTCTGAATCTGTTTTTTTTTTCTTTTTAATTTGTATATATGGCCAAAGGGCCTTCTCCATTGATCCCTCTTCTCCTTGTACTCACTTTAGTGTTACTTCTTTATGGTCATAGTCTTATAATAAATACTATTTCACTAGTAGAAGATTTAAATTTCACTTTTTTCATTTTAATCCCTCTTTTAGCTATCTTTTTACTTTACAATACAACTCAATCAATCATACTACCTCTTTCTTTCATACTATTATCTTATACATTTTCAAAAATCCTTATTGTCCCTCTTGTATTGGTCATTATAATATATTTAACGAGTTTATATATACCTTTTTTTCAAGAGAATCGTTATCAGCAAAGTCGTATTTATGGATATGAAGATGAGATCGGAGGATTGGGATGGTTGCTTCTTGTTTTGATCATTTTAGTTTGTCAAGTTTTGTCTTTCAAGACGGAAGAAAATACCAGGGGACTTGTAGTGGTAGTTGTGATTTTCTTCTTCTTATACAATTGTTTTAGTGACTAAGAATTAAAGTCACTAGATTTAATACAATATAAAGAATTTTTACATGATTTACTTATTTTAATTTATCATAATAGATAATCTATTGTATTGTATAGGCTATTAATACATTTTATATATGTATGAATACTTATAGTTATGACCATGTAAAACTTCACTATGATATCGCATTTAATCGAAGGGATTAAGTGAGTTATCTTGTTATAAAATTTGAAATTAAATCTATCATGAATTTAATTAAAGATATTAGTTAAGTTGGAGGTGAAAGTTCTTGGAGAAGTAAATAGATGTTGCATATATGAAGGAACAAAAATTATTGAAATATTGAGTTAGCATTGGTCCAAATAAGGATCGATGAGTGAGCTTCACGCAAAAAGAAATTCAATATTATCCTGTCATTTAAAAATAATTATAAAAAAAAGATACATAATAATTATAAATTTAATAACATAAAAGGTATTTTTCTCCTTTTGTAGACCTATTAAGAAGTTTCAAATACAATTTCCCAAATCCTTTTGATTAATGAAAAAATCAACTCTTTTGTAGAATCACATAAGAGAAATGTATTTAAGTCTTATTTTCAAGTTTTCAATGTTTTCTATTAATAATTTTTCAAATTACATTCAGTTTTTGAAAAATTACAGAAATCCCACCTTTTAGTTTACTTATTACCATTATCCCCTATAAGTTTTATAAATTTTCAAAATCTCTCATTTTCGCGCATCAAATTAATGTATCTCGTGCATCAGATTAATGTATCAACGCTTATATTATTGTATCTCGCGCACTTATATTATTGTATCTCGCGCATCAGATTAGTGTATCATGTATAAAATGTACATCAGATTAGTGTATCATGTATAAAATGTACATCAGATTAGTATATCATGATAAAATGTAATGTATTTTACTTAACAATTAATGTATCTTGCGCATCAGATTAATGTATCAGCGCTTATATTATTGTATCCGTTTTGAGGGATTTCTGTAATTATAAACTTTTAAGGGATAAATTGTAATTGTGTCTTTAAAGTATGTGATTTCTGTAATTTGCCCATTATTTTTTTGCCCTCCGTGTAATTCCTTATTTAACCACTAGAAAACTACCACCTCGATCAAAAAGTTGCTATTAATATTTATAAACTTATTTTTTCTTTTATTTATTTTTATTATTATTATATACAAAGGAAAACAAGACATGAAACCTCAGGTGGACATCTAACTCCTATATTCTTCATGAAAGTTCCAATCACTTTTTAAAAATTTAATTCAGTTTCTCAAGTTTTTATAGAAATATTTTAAATTTTAAAATTAAATTATTTATAATTTTAAATTAGTAAATGATTTTTTCATAACAAGATCTAAGATAATTAATTACAAACACATGACTAACCTCTTCTTAGTTTAAATTTATCTTTTTGCTATTATAAATAAATATTACTACCATATATTTGTTAGGAAGTTGAAGGATAGGTGGCTCATAAAAATACTACAAGGTAAATAACAAGTATGAAAAAAAGCGATACCAATTTTTTGCTTATGTATAAATAAAATACTATTATATTTCTATAAAATAGAAGACATAGTCTCAATATGTGTCCTATTTGTCATTAAATTTAAAGATAAGGACAATTTAGACATTGATGTTATGCATTTTAGGATATATACTTGATTTATATTTTGTTTTTAATAGACACGTAACCACTCTCTTTGATCTCTATCACTTATCACATCTTCTCTACTCTATTAAACAAAGAAAAGAAAAGCAGTATATCATTTTCCTTTCTCCAATCAGAGGCAGAAGTTAGCTGATCAAGAATTCAAAATAATCTCAATTTTATACCATGACGAAGTAAAAAGCCTAAACTATTGTTTAATCTCAATTTTTTCCTTTACATATATTGTTTAGAGCTTTATACTACAACTTTTTGTTAAAGATTATATTTTTATGTGATTAAATCAATTATATTTGAGTTTGATTTTATCCGAAAAGTTAGACGAGGTTAAAGTTATTTGTTGATTTACATGTGGCGTAGATGTTAAATGTGAGTATTTTGTTGATCGCAAATTTCTTGAAATTAGGAATTATGGATTTTGCAAACAATGTTTACTGTGTGTGGTTGATCCTAATATTCATGATTTTGATAACCACATTTTTTTTTGTTGAAACTTTACTAAAGCTTATTTTACGAATCAGGTAGCTTAAGTTATTGAAGATATGTTTCTTTTTTCATGAAATAAATATGTGCAATTCTTTTTCCAAAACTACCTTGGACTAAATTAAAACAATGTCATCCAATTGTTTAAAATATATATCAAACTTTATATATAATTACGAAAGGCATACATATATAATTTCGTAAAGCACATATATATATATATATATATTCCTCAAAATCTGATTTATTGATAGTATTATGATAGAAGAAGAGATTAGTAGAAGTATTATTAGATTATAGATCTTTTGATATTACACTCGACATAAAACTCCAAGCAAAATTATTGGACGCAGGTTTAGAAGGAAATATCATCTGAAATCATCTAAATAAAATAAAATAATGAATGAGATTATACATTATTGATAAAATGAACTTATTTGTAGTAGATTAACCAAAAAAAAAAAAAAAGATATCAATATTTTGACGAAAGAAGTTATTCCCAAATAATCATTGATCCTCTCTTATTATAATAAAACGTCATTATTTTATTAATGTTTCAATAACTACACTGAATAATATTTATTAATAATGCTGGACAAAAAACTTTACTAAGTTTTATTTTAGAGTATAATATTAGTACCAAATTGTTGTCTCAGTGATACCCAAGTGGAGCTGGACAGTCCTTCAGTTCTTGTCCATGGTAATAAATATCCTGCCATCAAATCCCACAAGAATTCACATAATTCATCCCTAAATAATATTTAATTTATGCAAGAATTATACTAATAAACAAATATTGTAAGAATTTTCTATGATACAAATATTGTATGTCTTATTTTTTAGGTAACTACTTATTGTGGATAGTTATTTATTGAAGGTTACAAAAAAATCAATTCATTTTCTAGTAGTTTGTTAACTCTATTTAAATTTAAACGGGTGGAATTGTGGACTCTAAAATCTAAATTGACTTGATTCAACGAGTTGGAGCCTCAAATAATTAACTCATTAAAGTATAGATGGTAAAAACGGGTTGAAGTAGTGTAACTATAAATAGGTCAATTGCAATTGAAACTCAAACATATGAAATTGAAAAAATATGTAAATACAAAAGAAAAATGTTGAGCTAATACTAATTAAGAAAATTAGCTTTTACATCCCTTTTTCGAAAAGAAAAGCAAAAAAGGAGAGGGGTTGAATCATGTAGAGCAATTACGTTATAACTTGTTACTTGACTCAATTTATTTTTATCCTAGCAAATTTTGCATGTTGAATTATTGACCTATTTATTGATTTGACTTGTTTTTAAACGTTCACGTTTGACCCACGTCATTAGTCATCCTTATGATACTTCTACCTATCTTTTCAAGAATCGAATATTAATCAAAGACTGAAAATTTTATCCATGTTAATTCTTACCGATGCAAAGTGGTTGACGTCGCGATGATGAGCCTCATCCGCCCTAACCACCATGACAACATCTTTAAGAGTCGCGTCTTGTGTCAAACGCCAATAATCAATAGCAATAGCCGGGGCAGGAATATTTTCAATATTTCCCTCATCTAATTCTTTAAGAAATTGAGTGTAGGAATGAATAGCTTCTTCTTCTAAGTAACCAACAATTCGATGTGCCAATTTTGGTGACAAAATATAAGTCATAAAATAAACATTGAAGAATATGCCTTGTGTTATTAAGACAAGTGCACGTTCATACCATTTTGGTTTTGATACTTCCATGAATGTCATTAAGTGCATTCTTTCATTTTCTGCTTCTTCTAATAGTGCTTTGATCCAACCACCACTGTGCTCGAATCGCCTTAAAGATTTACAGTGTAACAACATTCCTCCTACCATGCCGGGGACCGCTGCCACGGTTTCCAACATCATTGCACGACAACCATACCTCCTCTGTAGCACATTATAATTATAAATCGACTAATATTTGTCTATATAAGATTAAATATTCAAAAAACTAATATGATATATTTTTTTTATAAAATAACCATTCAAACCCGTACTATTGACTTTTGGTGTCAATAGGACTGGGCCGACCCAACCCAAACCAATGAAGTGCGGCCCTACTAATAGGTTGGGGTTGGACTAGATAAAGTTTAGTGGGCCGGGCTAGGGACAAAAAACTAGTGTCCGACCCGGCTCAAAACCCATTAAGAGATTAACAAGGTTATTTTTTTATTTTTTTTTGTTCTTACTAAATTACTAAAATTAACATCGACTTAAGTTACGTGATGCAATTTTGATATTGAAATTTATTGATTAATTTTCATTAAAATTTATAAATCAAAAGATTAAAATCCATACTAATTTGTTTTTTCTTTTGGGGTTGGGGGATGTAAATTGTAACTTGTAAGTAATAAAAAATAATTTTTCTCAAAATTTGGCTCGGCGATCCACATAGATCTTCAAAAATATGCAAAATCACATAAATTAAACAAACTAGCATAAAGTTATGATCGTTTAAAATTTGTCAATGATAACCTCTTACACTGGATATATTGTTATTATTATCGAATTTCCATGTCAAATATGAATGATCCTATGAAAGTATGTTAACGACCTCATATCTACTTAGGAACGACCTCATATCTACTTAGGATCGTTCGCTCTTATTAGATAGTAAAATAAAATAAAATAAAATACAACAAAATTTACCTGAAAAAATAAGTCTGTGGGTACCCTAAGGGCCTTGACAGTCCAATAAGCCACTTTATCCAACAATGTAATAGGCTCATGGTGTTTTTTCATATCAATCGATAAATCTGCCTTGTATGTCTCCCATGGCTATATTCAAAATCAATCAAAAAAAATATTTAAAAAATCTATGTATTAAAAGTGTCAAATTTTTACATGATTAAATAACATTAAAATTAAATATACATAGGTAAATGTTCACATATGACATATATACAAGGACTTAAGCGTATAGTACTTATATTTCTAAGATTTTTAATCCGATAAAAATAAAACTTACGTACCATAAAGCAATTCCACTTCCATGGTGTACCATCTTCTTTTGTAACCTTAGGGGGTTGAATACCCCAATAGCTAACGATACCTTTATTATTATTATTATTATTATTATTATTATTATTATTATTTCCACCACTATTAAGAGCGGTGGCGTTGACTTCAGCATCACTGCTCTGATCAACTTTTCTTTGACTATTTTGTTCTTCATTTTTCTCCTTGTCGCTCAAACTCATTGTACTTGTGTTATGCGAATTCATAGTTGAAAAGTACATAACATATATCACCATCGTCTTTTCAAAACCCTTGATAGAATTTCCATGCAAGAAATTGAACGATGCACCGGTAACAACTCCGTTTCTGGCTTCATTTCCGGCCACCGGACGTATAGTTGAATAGTAACGTGGACCAATGTGAGACATCATAGATCGCGCCAACCTCGATGCGCCACGTGTAATCATCTTCCTTATTTGAACTAATTTAAATTAAAGTGAAATTAATTGAAGAATTGCAAGAAGTTTGGATAGTAACTTGGAGGAAAAGGCAAAGTTTAAGACACTTGTTTATAAACAAAAAGGGTTTAAGACACTTGTTTATATAGGGTTTGTAATTACTTTTTTGTGTTTCAGTCTATTTGTCCTATTTTTTTTATAGTCCGTTACCAAAAAAAAAATACATACTATCTTTAGTAGGTAATTATTTATTTTTAATGTTCCACATGACATCTTTAAAGCCACAAGATTAAATGATCAATTTTTCATATAATATGTTTGCGATCATAGGATTAAAAGATATGTTAATATATTTAATAGTATATTTTTAATTTAAGATCACAAGATTTAAAAATATTTTAAACTTGTGAAACTTTGTCTCATATTAAAACAGAACAAATAAATTGAAATAAAAAAAATAATATTAATTTATTAAAAAAAATGTTATAAGGTACATTTAAGCTTCAAATTAAGGCGGTGGAAAACGATGTCTTATTTACTTGTGATTTCTAGACATAACTAGAGAAATCGTAATTGACTAAACTTTTCTCTCTTAGAATTAAATGACAAAAGTTAAAGTCTAACTTTTTTTTTGTTTTGGTAGGGGCAAGTAATTGAGAGTTTAATTATTTGTATCTTCGTTGGAGTTTGATTATTTTAAATTCGTGAAATATAAGGGTTTTATTTAAAAAAAAATATTTTCTACAAAGAATTTTTTCATATCTAGAGTTCGAAGTCAAAATCTTTGACTAGAACATAGTAACCCCATGTACTACACTTTAATCGCGGATGGAAAAGGACTTTTGTACTTAATAAGTGTGGAAATAATTTAGCCACGAAGTAATTGTAAGTCCACCACTAGAAACTTCCCCTCGATTGTTCTACTTTCTAGAATAACGAAAAATTAATGTCGGGAA
>JAJOOS010000036.1:0-21488 GCA_029582725.1 Solanum chiquidenum
ACCCCTTCATCATTAGGAGCTTGAGGGGGAATCTCCTCATTCACATTCTCCTCTTGTGCCCTTCCTGCATTAGCCCTTCTTGTATTCATTGCTTATAATCACAAGAAAAGGGTTAGGAGAAAGGACCTCATAGAGTTGGGACTCCAAAGCACGACTAAAGAGTAATGAAAGAAGTGAAAGTTCCTAAACATCTTATAGCCTCCCATTCATAAGTGTGGCGCGCTTCACACTCATGAACAAGACTCTACTAGATGTGGTTCACGAGACATCAAGCTAAATATTATTCCCAAAACCTTATTCTTTTATACGAAATTTGTCATGACCTAAGGCTAGCCCTTAGACGTAACACATCGTACTTGACCCCGAAGGGGTATCATACAAGCCTCTAGCATAATCATTACATAGGGCATAAAAATAATGTAGAAAATTTAAAACTTTACAATCGAAGTTCAACTTCACTTTTCATAAAAAAAAGTAATAGGAAATCTAGACTTTGTCTCATTTACCATCTAAATCATAGGAATACAAGGTTTGGGACTTATCCCTTTACATAAATAAAAGTCTCAATATAAGAAGTACAATAGGAACTAAGAAATGACTACTCAATCCTCGGACTTGAGAACTCACCACACTTGGAGATAAGCAATCAAAGTCTTGTTCAAGAAAGAGAGTGTATGCCACCTCGCCGGAACCTATACTTATTAAAGAGTAGGAGAAAGGGGTTAGCACAAAAAATACTAAGTATGGAAACATGCACAAAATCCTTGACACATGATAAAAAGGACATTTTATTTGAAAAGTATGCCTTTGTAAAATTGAGAAACCAACATGCATTTACAATGTACAATACAAGCCATAATCACATTTATACTAATTACATAGTAATGTCAACACCTTAGCAACCCTTAAGGAACACTTGTAAAATGTATGGTTGGCATCCCATAATACCAACCCTACTAAGCACCCCCTTGAAGCTACCTTGGTTATGCACATCATCTTTTAACCTCATTATAATCATTAGTCAAAATTAAGGAAATAGTCATGTACATTACTTGAATACAAGGAAAGTCATTCATAACAACTATCCATTCAACACTTATGCATACATTTGTATCTCATCATAATATAAAGGAACCATCCTACAACATCCTACTAATCTACTTGTGCAATGTGGATGTGAAGTCGCATACCCCCACTCCTACTAAGTAAACTCACCAAGAAGTCATAGTATAGTTCATGTCTCATTCATTATCTTTATTATAAAGGGAAAAGTTGCCATAAACGACATAGACCATGTGACCTACATGAAATCCGGTGTCATGTAACCCCACACCGAAAGAAGGTGTCCTACTTGCCTAAGGTAGAACTAAATGTATAGTTATAAGGTGGATCCACTACCTAAGACCTATGTGGGCACATAATTATGGGATAGGGAGATTGCTTCTAGAAACCCACCCTATTGAATTGGTGGAGGGTCTTCCATCTTAAGAGTTCACTTGGATGACCCAACCTCTTGCATTGACGGAAGGGACTTTACATCATTGACCGTATCCACTCGGTGCTAAGCATTATTTCCCAAATTATACATAATTACATCTTGAATTGCATTTACATGTGTGAAGGAATACTCTATCCTTATTTCAATACAATTCATCAAAATAGTTCATAAATTCATTAAAGGTGAGAATGTACTTTCAACCTTAGAATCAACATTAGTTTGTGAGTAGAACTTTCACATTACATTGATAGTCTTTTCATGAGAAATAGACTTTCAATTAACACAATACATCATCATCATCCTAGACTATTCATGCATCATCAAGTATAAGGGTAAGGGAAGAACAACCTTCAAACAATACCATACTTTACACATTATTCATAGGAGGTTTACTTTCTAAATGAATCAATAGTTTATACACATCTTGCATCCATATGTACAACCCTAACAATTTACCCCTTTTCAAGGTCATGAATCATGTCTCACAATTACACCTAAAGATGCTACAATAGGCATAAATTAAACAAGATTCAACTAAATTCACATATTAACAATTCATAGTAATCATCTTGCATCAATACACCCATCACAATAATTGAATTTGGGGTCATGGGGGTGTTCATAGGTTCAAGGGGAATTTTACCATGAAAAATCACCATTAAACATTAAATCATCCATAATATAATGCAATTAACATAATAAAATCATTTTAGGAAGAACCCATGGCTAGAATGAAAATCCTAGTTTTTGAACAAGTTACCAATTTCGAAATCAAGAGTTGAAGGGCTTCATGGAGAAAAGTGTTCCATGAATAAAAGTCTCCATACCTTAATTGATGTTTTCCCATGAAATTGGAGTGAAAATCTTGGAGCTTGAACCCTAATCTTGAGCTTCTTCTTTGTTCTTCAATGGAGTTTAGAGAGAGAATATTTTTGGGAGGAAAGTTGGTTGAGTTTGAGTTTGTGAGTTATGAGAGTTAAAAGAATTGTTTAATACTTAAAAATAATTTAATATACTTAAAACAACTAATAATAACCATCGCCCACCCTAACTTAATTAATTAGAAATTTACTAAATTACCCCCACATAGGCCGACTTAAGGTAGTCTTCCCAGGTCCCATCCACGAGACCCCAACCACGGGGCGTGATTTGAACAATGAAATGTACTGGTCACTCGGGGTTTGGGTCTAAGGCTGGCCTTTTAGCTTTGGTCTAGGACCCATCCACGAGCCCCCATCTACGGGGCGTGGTATGGTCCACGGAATGTGTTGTGCACATGTGATTTTGGGGCTGAGACTAGGGAATTTTTGGGGACCATTGACACTACAAAAAAAATTGTGTTTAGTGACAAACAAAATATGTCGCTAAATAGCTTATTCCGTCACTATTTTGGTTTAGCGATGAAATTGCGATGAAATATTGTTCATCTCTATATTGCGCGTAACTAACCAATTAGCTACAAATTTTTTGAATTCGTCACAAACTGAGCAACGGACTCGCGATGGAAGTTATCCGTTGGAAAGCTTAGCAACGAAAAAATCTGTCACTATTTTTTTAATTTATGTCGTTGGTTTGTAACTTATTTCGTCATCTTATCATATTGGCGACCAAATTTTTGTCGCTAATTTCATTGCCAATTTTTGTTACATTTCTGCCTTTCTTTCTTTAGCGACAAAAAAAACCATCGTTGTAATTTTAATCTTATCCTTTATTTTATAAATTATTTCATCGTTTCATCATATTGGGTGACCAAATATTTGTAGCTAATTCCGTCTCCATTTTTTTTGCGACGAAAATAATTTGTCACAAATCCATTAATATTTTTTTATTTGTGTAATATTTTAAATACACATTTTCAAACACATTATATAATCACAAATTTAACTTAATTCGTAGAAATCAATATTCTACAAGATCCCAAGTACATAGATACGTGCAAATTATTGTATCAAGTTCAAAATATCCCTAAAAATAAATTTCAAGCAAAATATATAGCTGAAAGAATTTTCCACAAAATCTAGCCAACAAAACTAACTAAGAGAGATTAGAGAGCGACAATTATTCCTTAGAAACCGATGCACGATCCTCATCGATATTTGTTGCAGCTGGAGCAGGACTTACAGGTGCAATAGTTGATGGATGGTTGGTAGGAGAGTCTCGCTGAGATGAGGCTGGAGAAATCAACCCACGTACATGCTCTACAAATATAGGAAGTAAGTGATTAGTTAGCGAAGGAATTATTCGCACCACTAACTCATCCTCATTTTCTGTCAGTGTTGTTTGAGCATTTGGACATGGTACTCAGCCCGAAGCATCAGATCCAGAAGAGATACAAAGATTTGGTCCATAAAATACTTTTTCTTGAGCTCCAAGACCATATATCCTTCTTTTCTTCTCCCCTCCTGCTACTTGATGATATGCTTGCCATTGATCAATATCAGATTGAGATTGAGTTTGTGTTTGGTTTTATAATATTTCTTGATATTTTTCCTACAAAAGAGTGTTAATTAGTGAAATTCATTATCAATAACAACAATAGACACATCCAGACTCAACTAACAGCAATGAGTGGTCATGTATTTAGAAAATTAAGCTTTAAAAAAGGTCTAAGAATGAAAACAACCATACTATGCAAAACAAAGTTCACATGAGTAAATTTTGCACAAAACCAACATCAAATCAACAAAATAATAATGAAATTGTACAGCAGAACTTGGCTTTGAAAGTTGTGTGAGTCATCTGATGGTGAACTCAAGAAATGTGTTAGGCAATTCAGACAAGCTAGAGATGAGCAAGAGAAAATGATTCAAGATGCAATGAATTGAAATCTGAAAAAACTTCACTTGAGAAACAACTACTTAAGCTGCAATGCGTACTTCTACTGATCCTGATATCAATGTCAAGCTTAAGTGTCTAGAAAAGGAGAACACAACTCTCAAAAAGCACTAGATGAAAAATATCGAAAGGAGAATTCAAGTATCCAAGGAGAATAATCCACAACAAGGTTCACTTAGTCCTCTTGTTGATATGGTGAACAATAATCTGGAAGGAGAGCTGGAGAAGTTGAGGAATGATCAGATAAGTCTGAGGGTAGAACTTGAAAAGTTGAAAGATAGACAAGAAAACATGAGATCTTTCTTTCCTATTTTTTAAGGCTGCGGAGAGGTAAAAGAAATTAGGAATATTTTGAAGTGAGAAAAGACTCTAGCAACAATGACACTAGAAATAGGCTACGATTAGTGGAGTCGCCAAATCGTGTGGCTGGCTCAGTCCAGGATGGGATTGGACAAAAATCAAACTCTATTGGTGGCTCCGTAAGTTCCATTGAAAAAAACAAAAAGAAGAAGCAACTGCTCAAAATGCTAAGAATCGTGAGTTTTGGGAGAAGCAGTTTGAAGAAGATTCAAAGTTGAAAAATGAAGGAGCAGAGGAGGAACTGAATCATTCGAGAGCTGTGACAGAGATTGAGGAGATGGTGGAAATCAAGATTACTATGGAAGGAGAAGCTTGATTGCAAAGGTTGCTTCTAGTTTAAATGATGAGACAAAGGCTTTTCTTCAACTATGGACCTAGTATATTATATTTTTCCATCAAATAAAAAAATATGAATTCTAGTACATGTTTAAATTATGATCTCGTATCATATCGAAATCGAGAAAAGAATGAATTAAAATCTGGAAAAAAATGCACTTGAGAAACAACTACTTAAGCTGCAACGCCTACTTCTGCTGAGAAGGAGAACATAACTCTCAAAATTGAACTAAAAATAAAGACTATAGAAAGGGATTTGAGCACTCATGAAATATAAACTTCCAGCAAACAACAGTTGGAAAGCATAAAAAAACATAAACGAGATTAGGAAAAGAGCCCAGAAAGCTAAGATTCAACAAACTTCTGGCTAAAATGGTGAACTGAAAATAAAACATATAGCTCTTTATCTCAACCTATCTTATGTTGTTTGTCATTCATGTATAGACACATCGATGTGAAGAAGAAAAAAAATGGTATGTGAACTTTCTCATTAGCAGGAGGATTTAGCAGTAGCTGTGGACAAACTTGCAGAATGCCAGAAAACAATTGCATTCAAAAAAGAATGACAAGCAAAAGTGTCAACGAAGAATTAAAACTTTAAAAGAACACAAAACATGTTAGAACGCAACACCAATCCTTATATAAACCATTTAGTCAACAAGTTTTGAAGGAATAAAAGGTTGTAGTTATACATAACCTATTATGCTTTTGCTTGTAATCAAAGAGGAAGAGATTTTTTCGACTCATACAATTTTGGTGATAGAGATTTTCATTTAAATGTTTGATTTTTATATAAAGAAATAATACAACAAAATGAACAAAAGGCAAGCAAGAAAGTTTATATATAGTCACGATTCTTAAGATTTTCTTCAATAACGTGTTAACAACTTTAACCAAACCCACATTATAAAGAATGTTTACTGTATTCAACCATAATTCTTAAACTTGCAGCAGTTGGACAATTCAACCAATTACTCAAGTAAAAGGTAATGAAAGGCAACGACAATCAAATAAAGAAGAAGAACACAAAATCATATACGACATCTTGGTTGAGTTCAAATACTATACATATAAATTATTGTCAAAACAAATACATATGAATAGAAAATAAATATGAACAGAAAAGCATATAGAATAGAGATACAATAATATATATAAATAAAATAGACTTACTTGAGTTTAAAGACTTTACCTTAAATTTCTTTGAGATTCAGCCAAATCTATGAATAAAATATCAATTATGTGAAGAAAATTGAAAATGTAGAAAAAAAATACCTTTTTGATTTACAAAGAAATATGAAGTTTCGGAGTTAAAATTACCTTTTGATAAACCAGCAACGAGAAGCAGCGTCCAAACAGTAGCAACAAGTTTCCAGCAACGATGAAGTAGCCTCAAAGCAGCAGCGAAAAGTTTCCAACAATGATGCAACAACACTTGATTTCAAGCAATGATGAAGCAACATCCAAGCAACAACACCTGATTTCTAGCAACGATGAATCAATTATGTTGTCGATACAAGAAAAAAATATGGGTATTCACTTTTAGAGACTGAATCAGAGAAAACATCAAAATCATTGTTACAAACAAAAAATAGAGCATACGAGAGAATGAATCAAAATGTTACAAACAGAAGAAAAAAAAGAAGACGAATTCTTACATTACAAACGAAAAGAGATGATTGCTAAATTGTTGTTCTGCAGGCAAAAGAGAAACTAAATAGAGTTGAAATAAAGAGAATACTTGCCTAAATTTGTGAAATTTCGATCTTTCATTTCACCAAACTCAACTTCTTCCAAGATCTACAATTTTTCATTTCACAGAGAGTTTTCTCACTGAGTGGGTGGGTGGGGAGCGATGAGAGGTTCCTCTGTGTGAGTGACGTTTCTCACTCTCACACACAAAGTTTTTTGTATTTTCACGGCGAGTGGGTGGGGAGCAATGAGAGGTTTTATCTGTGAAAATAAGGGAAAAATGTTACGTTGAGAGGGAAATATTGGAGTCCTAAAAAATTTGGGTAAAAATTAGCAATGATTTAGCGACGGATATGCGTTCTGTCGCTAAATATTTCTATATAATTTAAAAGAAATTAGCCAACGACCAAAATTTATGTAGCAAGAAATAAAATAACACTAGCGATAATTTTTTTTGTCGTTAAATCCATCGCTAACAGATTATCAATTTTGTCATCAGCTATACGTCGCTATTTTCGTAGGCAAATAAAGGCACCAAATTTTAGCACCCAATTTTACCAACACATTTGAATTTTTGTCTCTAATCCGTCACTATTGAAGATCCTAACATTTCCTTTGATATTTTAGCAACCAAATTAGTTTTTCGTAGCTAATTGTCTGTATTTAGTGACAAAATATTGTTTGTCGCTGAAAATCCGTCGCTAAATGCTATTTTTTGGTAGTGCAAGGAGGCTAAGTCTTGACTCATGACTCCCATCTATGGGGTGTGAGTCAGTCCACGCCTCGTGGTCCCTATTTTGTGAATGGAGTTGTTTTTAGACAGCTTTTGAACAACTCATTGTCCCTCATCAAGGACCCTGGGGGGTCCTTGGGGGGGGGCATGCCTTGATGTTTAGGGACTTAGACACTAGTGGTAGACAAGAGAGGTCAAGTTACCACTCTAACCTTGACGTTAACCCTTTTTAGGACACTAGGTTATATGTCAGGCTCTAACTTAGGTCATTAGATATCCGGGGTATTACAATTAGAACCCACTAAGCATTCACCCTCATGCCTTCAATCACACTTACTACATTCCGTCAATAGAATCTCACTACTATCATCTTGAGACTTAGGGTTAGACACCCTCTTTTGGTTGAATTTAGGAGTACTTAAGGGACTTTGCCCGGGGAACTTTTGTCTAAACCTAGGGTGACCTTGTCCATCAGACTCATCATGAAATGACTTATCATCATTCATTCTAGACCTTGTATTCTCCCTAGAACTCTCTTCCTTGAGTTTTGACTTCTCAATTTGTTGGGCGAAAACAATAAGACGTGAGATATCCATATCACCAACAAGCATTGCCATACAACATTCTTTTGCTACTAAGTCGGATACTCCCATCATAAACTTATCCATCGTAGCCCTTGAATCCTCCAATAAAGTTGGAGCATACTTGGAGAGTTTAGTAAACTTTTGAGAATACTCTTCAACACTCGTACCTCTTTGACGAAGGTTAATGAACTCTTGCATTTTAGCCTCTCTCAATTCTAAGGGAAAAAACCTATCAAGGAATGCCTTCTGAAACACCTCCCACTCTATGGGACCTGCTCCTACCATTCTATTCTCCATCCATTAACCATACCATATTTGTGCTACCCCTCTCAATTTGTAAGCGACTAACTCCGCTTTCTCTTACAAAGTCACCCCCATGATATCAAGCACCTTATAAACCTCATTTATAAACTCCTTAGGGTCCTCTTCAACTTTGGATCCATAAAACTCCAAGGGTTTCATCTTAATAAACTCCCTCACTCTTGAAGTCGCGGAGTTCACATTAGGGTTCACTAGAGCTACAACCTCTGTATTGGCTTGGGCCGTCATGAATTGGGCTTGAGTTGCCACATATTGAGCTTGAGCCGTCATTGTAGAGACCCTTTCGAAAGGATACTACCACTTAAACAAGAAATCTAATTAAATACTTGCGACATTTAAAAGAGATTAACGATGGCCATATTAATTATAATTTAGTAGAGGGATTAGGTTCATAAAGAAAAGAAAAAAAATAGTTAAGGATGTGCATCCTGCCCATTTAAACATTTATTTGATGTCAAATTTATAATGCGCAGAATTTTAACTTATGGTGGAAAAACCCTTCCAAAATAATCTAAGCAAATATCTTACGAGATTTTCATGCATATATTATTCTCACACTGCAAAAATGATATAAAAAGAATATTACCAACCTCCGAGTACCCAAATTAGGTGGTTCATGCTTCACACAACCATTCAAAACAAGTAGTAAATTTAATATATTACAAGACTTGGGCTTACACACCCCAAAAGAACAAAACATATAGACATACTTATATTACAACCCATGGTGACATGATCAAACTAGCCCTCAAAATTTCATGTAAATATACAACACATAGATCATGTACAAGTCCCAAGGTTTATACAAAATATAGATGCCTATATGCAAATGTGATCTTCCTTAAGGCTCTCAAAATCTCCATCTCCAATGGCCAGCTTCATGCCTCCTCTCGATCATTCCCTACGATAGAGACAACTATCGCTAAGCATATAACTTAGTGGTGTAAAAACTATTGGTTCGGAGCCCTCAAATTCACCAAGCTACCTTTCTCAAGTCATAGGCAGTACAATTGAAACATAACAAATAAATCAAGTAAACAATATATAAATAGTATCAAGTTTGATATTTAGAGATCCAAATGTCAAGAACGCTCATAGAACATTTTCCAAGAGATTCTATAACAAGGCTCGCCCAATATATACATCATGTCGTCCCACCAAGCACAAGCATCTATCAAGAAGGGCCGATGTCCTGTATCAAGAAGGGTCAAAGCCCAATAATCAAGAGAATCAAGAACCACATTAAAAATGGCTTTCTAGTTCGTACTTAAAATGGACAACTTCCATTCTTAAGACAGACTAAAAATCCAGAGTCAAGATGGCAAATGATCTGAATCAAGAGGCATGCCAATAGTGACAAAGTCACAGCCACAGGAAGGACAAGGTCCCAACAAGAGTGTCAGGTGATCAAACAATCCGTACAAGTGGGAGAGTTACACAAGTGTCTTTAATGTCTTAAAGGATACCAACACGACAATGCAAATTGACAAGAGGTAACCAAGGTACCAAAATAAAATTTCAGATATGCCAGCAGGTAAAATGAGTGTAAGTATAGGTTTATACACAAACCTCAATTCTTTAGCACAGAAACAGTCCAACACAACTTCAAGAGTTCAAACCGTAAACCAACCAGCGTATTTGGTCTTCAACTTATACACGAGTATATACAACCTTAAAAAATGAATTTAATAACTTATTTACTTTCTAATAGCTCAATAATGATGACTTAACACAGGGTTATCATCACAAGTAAGCCTAGCCTGTACAAATACAACTATGCTCCCAAAATAGTAATTCTGGCCAACAAAGTACTTCATGTCGCAACTTAAGTTTGAAATGGAAAACGACAAAACTGGGCTTTATATTCTTCATAAGATATGTACGATATGTAGGTACATATCTTAAGCTTGCAAATAATTAAGAATCACCGCAAAATATATTTTGTACAAAAAGATATATTCAAAACACTAACAGTTGATCATACAGGATTTCAAATTCCGAAATCTGGACAGAACTTGCCTTATGTTGCGTCCCATATTTCGAATCCATAACAGCTAAATTAGAGTTTTACATAAACATAATAGTTGTAGGTATACCAATTAGCTTTCCAAATCATATTTATTAACTGTAAACGATGTTCTATAGATCTATATATGCATAAAATACCAAACACTACCCAGGTCAGAAACATATTTTATCACTTACCAAAGAGAAGGGTGTGTGTCGAATTCCAGCAAAAAGGACCAAGTTTTTCTCTTGTGATTTTGAAGAAAAAATGGTTAGATAATGTTCTAAGGTTCTTAGACTTCAGGGGAAACAAATTTCACTAGAGGAGGTGTCAAAATATAGTCTCAAGAGTGATGTTTATGACATGCACAACTGTCTCCAAAAGGTGGCTGCCCAAAACAAAGGTTGGCTGCCCAAAATGTATACATATGTATATGTATAACCCTCACCTCCCTTTCAAGTTATACATAATTATAATTAGAATATTATGTAAATACCCCGATACAATCCCTTAAATTACGATCACAAATATGTTAAGCAAGATTGCAAATATCACAAAATTTCAAGTTCCCAAAATGAGAATAAAACATATTGTAGTAATTAAGCAATAGTGTGTATCGACATGCAAAAGTTGGTGTAGTATTTTGGGGCGTTACAGTCATGGCTTGGGCCAACATTTGGATAGTCAACTGAACTCAATCTGAGTAACATTCTCAACTAGAGAATCAACCGGAGCTTGAGGAGGAACCTCATGATCCACACTTTCTCCCTCATTTCTCCTAGAATTTGCCCTTGTATTTGTCATACCCTGAAAACTATAGGGCACGGATTAGGAGAAGGACATAATAGAGTTAAACTCTATGGCACGACTTAGAGAATGAAGAAGTGAGATTTCCTAAACATCCAATAGCCTCCTATTCATAAATGTGGCGCGCTTCACATTTATAAACAAGACTCTATTAGACGTGGTTTCAAACATCCTAGAACCATTCTAAACCTTGTGCTTTGATTACCAAGTTTGCCACGACCCAGGGGTACACCCTAGACATAACATGGCGTACTTGACCCCGAGGGGGTCTCATACAAGCCCTTAGTATATCATAACATAAGATAATAGAAAAGTGTGGAATTTTTAAAACATTTATCATACAATCAAAGTCTTTATAAAATAAAGAGAAAGTCTTACTACACTTGTCTCAAACCATCTAAGATAATACTTGAACAACTCTTGGTACACAGCCCACACAATAGTCTAAAACATAAAAGAAATACATCAAGGGAAGTGGTGGCTTTATCCTCGATGCTCTGAGGACTCACCAATATTCAATTCCTTGCTCTTCTATAAACCTATCCTCAAGAATGGAACTCAAAATCGCCGGACCCTACATTTTATGAGAATGTAGGCAAGAGTATGATTTAGTACAATAGTACTAAATATGATAGCTAGCATAACATCATAAGAGCATAACATAAGGGTTAGCAAACATAAGAAAAAAATCATAATCATAAGAGACAATAGCATAATCATAAGTATAATCTCCAACATAGACATAAGGTAAGCCTTAGTCATCATAAAGCATAGTCCATATACATAGTCAATACTTAGACTTTCATATCATAAGAGAACCATTTCATAAGTAATCTCCAAGTATACTTGTGCAATGTATGAATAAGATCCCATAATCCTATTCATGCTAAGTATCCCCTTTGGCCACCATAATCATATTTACCATATCATGGTCTTATCTTTAGCTTAATTCTCACAACCAAGGTAATCTCTCACCTTTAGTAAATCATAACATAACAAGGAAGGCAACTATAGCACAATCCTATCTAAACATAAAACATATAAGAGAAACACTTCATGAGTCACCTCAAGGCAAGCTTGTGCCATGCATGAACAAGACCCCATAATCCTACCCATGCTAAGCTAGACACTTTAGGTTCTTCATTCATGTTTATCATCACTTATTCTCATATACAATGGCAATCACCTCTACTCATGCATGTATTGGAAGGGCCTTTAAAGCTACAACCCAAACTAGTCATGCTCATATTTGATAATGCAAGGGGAATCACCTCAAGGCATATATGTCATGGAAGTCCTATCAAGCTACATTCCACATTAGACATTTTCATATAACCCTTTACTTGTTTTTAAGTCATGGGAACTCACCTCTCTATGTATATCATAAGGGCCAATGGGTATTCACCTCTCTATGCCTATCATAAATACCAAATGGGTATTCACCTCTTACTTCATGTGCATCGTCATAGGTATGTGCCTCCATAAATATTTTAGGGAAACATAGGTACTCACCTCCGTAAATATTTTAGGGAAACATAGTATTCCCCTCCATGTCCCACCATTATATGATATAGGTATTTTCCAACACATCATTACACTAGGATCATAGGTATTCACATCCATGTTCAACATAAAGGCTAATGGGTATTCACCTCTTTCCATACTATAAAAGTTATATTTTAAGGGTAGTCACCACACACTTCTCATATCATGTCATGGGTAATCTCCTCATGATTATCTATTTAGGGATAAGGGAAGTCACCTCACATTCCTCTCATACAAAGGTCTTTTGGGGGAAACACCACAAGCCTCATCACATTTTACAGGCCTTGGACTTAGATTCATTTTAGGTGAGCAAACCTTTCAACCTAGAATTATTATATATGAGAGAACCTTTCATATCATATCATATTCATGCATAATATCATATCTTGAATTCTACATTAGACACATATATCATCATAACTCAAGTGATTCTATGACTTCATACATTCAAACATCCATAAGGTAGATTAGGTGAGTAAAGTCTTACCAGAACCATTCTATCTAATAGTCTACCATTATCATATAAGCATCACCTTTAGGGCCTTAACATACATAGTTCATCATATTGGCTTTACTCTCAAAACCCTAGTGATCCACATTCATGACTACAAGCCTTACTCTCAAAGCTTTACTTCTTACAATCACCATACATACCTAGATTTCAAGGCATTCTACATACATTTATCATTATCAAGTGAATCTAGTCAAAAATCATCGTAAAGGTTCAACTTCAGGATTTACCATTCATGATCCATCATATATACTATAATATAATTCAATTCATGTCTAGATTCTTCTATTCTTGAACAATTACTACTGATAACATCAATTCTAGAAGATCATCTCTAAGTCTTCAATTTCCCTCTTTAAGGCACAAACCCACATTACTTCAATTTCATCAATTAATTAGGGTTAGCCATGGAAAACACATAATATCATTATAACAACATAATTCAATACTAAATCAATCATAAACAATTACTATCAACTCAATTGGAATAATACTCAACTTGACCCACAATGTTGGAAGGAACCCTAGCTAAAATTGGGGTCATCTGGCACTTCTATTCCTCCTGAGGTGAGTCCGGTTACTGAGACCTGAGACCAGACAGATGCTCTGGGCACTGATGCCTTGATTCAGACAGAGACCCTGACAGAGGGAGTGACTGCATATATATGACCCTTCTTTACCTCCCTCTTTGTCTTACTTATTTCTATTTTTGGATACTTTTATTCGCATTTGAGGACAAATACTTTTATTTGTGGTGGGGTGAGGCCCACTTTACCTTTGTGCATATTTATTTTGATATTATATTTTGGGTTGTGAGCTAATATGGTGTTTTTACACTGCTTTCTATGGATGTTTGAGCTTATGGCTCCTTTTGTTTTAAATTGCAAAATGATTTTGACCCCGTCCAAAAAAATTTGCCACCTCTCGTGTGTTGAAAGTGGATGTTCTTTTGCAAAAAACTAAGTCTCAGTTCCGATCAATACCGATGACTTGAATAGTGCTCTCAATCGAACGAACAGGAATGCGCGGCTACGATGAGACCAAATAAAGTTGCATAGACAATATGTGAACTCTTTGCATCTCATTATGACTAGCCTAGTATCGAATTGAGTCTCTTGTGATGATCATTGCACACTAGCGAAAGTGTAGAGTCTTGTTTGACTGTAGTGTCAATGCCTAGTGTGATGAGCTTGCTTTGAACCATGCATGATAGATCCTAGAATTTGCCCTGTTGGTCCGGTCAACTAAGTGATGCTATATCTTCATATGATCTTAGGCAACTTCTAAGAGTGTGAACCAATTTGACATATACATCTTTTGTGACCTACCTTGTGAGTGTGTGAACCACTTTTGAACACCTCTTGTGCCTTACCTTTTTTCCGAAGAAACTTGATGAAATATGGACCCTTCTTTATCCATTACCCATAATCCTCATGAAGTTGTGGTTAGTTGAAAAGCCAACTTAGGCCAAAAGCCTAAGTTTGGGGTGTGGTGAAAAGATAAGGGCAAATCAAGAAGTGTAAGAAAGTCCCCCTTACCCATGGTTTTGAAGAAAAATGGAACCCCTCCATATATAAGAAAAAAAAAAAAAAAAAGAGAAAGAAAAAGAAAGTTGTGGAATAAAGTACAAAAGAAATGGGGTTCCCAAAAAATCCATGGAAAGTGAATAATAAGATGACTTATGAGCACTAAAAAGAATGACGAAGAAAAAGGAAAGGAAGTGTTGTGAGTACCACATTTCATGAGGTTGAAATTCATTGAGCCTAAATGACTATACCTTTGCACTCAGCGCCATTACAAGCCTTGAAAAGACCTTTTTGATCTTTAGTGAGCTGAAACAAATGTTGATTGGAAAATACGGGCAAACCTATGGGTGAAATTATGCATTGTGTTCTTCTTTGTGAGAGTGAGCGTTGCATTTGATTCCAACACTTTAAATGATTAAACCTTTGTGCGTGAAATTGGAATCATTTCTTGTGTGAGGCCATTTAAACACTTTGGTTGAGCTTGAACTTTCATTTGAAGCAAGTATTGTGAGCATGAGGTTCTTTGATATTGGTGAGTCACAACTTGAATCTTTGGGTGCCCATTTGATAATTGCATAAGTAAATTGAGTCTTGTTGTGTGCATTCATGATTGAGTCTTGTGTAGCACTGTTCGAGACATCTTTTTCGAACGGCTGAACTTGAGTTTACTTGAGGACAAGCAAAAGTTTAAGTTGGGGGTGTTGATGAGTCCACAAATTGGACTCATTTAGGGCTATATTTTGATAGAATTAGTGTCCTCAAATGCATATTTTCTCTTAATATCTAATGAAAACCCTTCAGTTTCAGGTATTTGAAGTTTGAGGGAAAGCATGGACACTACTTAGCGAAAAGGAACAAAAGTAGCTGAAAGATCGAAGAAATGAAGACCTGAGAATCGCCGAACCCATTTTGTGAGTCTCCAATAGGTCCCATCCTCGCCTTTTGTTCCAGTGAGCTAAGCCCTGAAGGAAAGGATCATATCAGAGGTGAAAAGAAGTAATCGACGTGTCGCTGAATAGCTCCGTGAAGCAGTACTATGTCTCCCAATGGTCCAAACACGATGATGCTTAAGGATAGAGAAAGACGGCGATGAAACGTACCAAAGGGCAGATCGCCGAATGATCCGCTGCAGCACAGATTTTTGAAAACTATAAATACTCGTTTAAGAGTTGTAGTTTAGTATCACATTTTCTAATATTAAATTTTCTAATATTTGATTTTCTAATATCAGATTTTCTAATATAGAATTTTTAATGTTCACTTTTGAGATTTAAGTTTGGAGAGGGTTTTGAAGAACTTGAAGGTTCAAAGGGTTTCAACTCCAAGATTTTGGGTTTGGATCTCTTGGATTCTTCACTCTTTGCTTGTTTTATGACTTAAATCTTCACACCCATTTGAAAGAAAACTCATATTGGTATAAATTTCTATCTGTTTTACATGTGTAGCTGATGCTTATCATGATCAACGACACTAACCTACGGTACGAGTGTCTACGATTGTCGATAATATAGTAACCCAACAAAAGGTTGGGGTCGTGTCCCAAAGGAGTTGTTTTGAGAATTGATAGAAAAATAAAATTTAGTTCTAACTAGTCGTAGCTAAATACATTAACGATTAAAAATATAGTAAATTAAAGGGGGTGACACAAAAGTGTCAAATATCGATTTGGGAGTTTGTCACAATTACTAAAAACAACAAAAATAACAAGAAAATCAAGTATGGGTAAGAATTCTTGGTGTATGATCGCAATACAAGTTGAGATAAGAAGTTGGGTACATGCCTTGGAAAGGAAATTTGTAAGATAATGGTGACTAGGCTAAGCTTTAAATGGAAATAAGTTTCCTCTCGAGCAACTTACCCCGTTTCAAATGCGTTCCTCTCGGACACCCATTTGCCGCATGAATACCAGCCTACGCCTTACCCCACTCACTCACTTGAGCTGACAGTTAGGATATGGTACTAGGGTTCACCCTCTCGGGCTGAACCTCATGTCGACCCACTCCTTAGGCCATCAGTCTAGTGGTCTTGGTTTCGCGACCTCCCTCTCGGGCAAGCCAAAAACACATGGGTGGCTTTGTATTTGCAACTACAAACCCTTTAGGTTAAACCACAACCACAACCACTAGGTGAAATCACCACTAAACTACATATAACCTATCAACAAGCAAGACTCAACAATAATATCAACTCATATTTGCTAAATCACACCCCAATAATGGGGGGGGGGGGGTTTAGCCACACATCAAGAAATAACAAAATACACCTAAAATGATAGTGAAATAAAATGGGTATAAGAAATTAAACCTTGATTTAAGCAAAGGAATAAGAATGGAGAAGACCCACTTCCAACTTGGGGAAGATGAAACACTTTTTTCTTCAAGTCTCCCACAAATCCCTCTCCAAACTTGAGAGAGAAATATCCCAAAAAGTACTATTCTATTCTGGAAATTAAAATTAATGATGGACTCCCAAAATTAATAAATAAGTTTAATATTTATAGACTAAAATAGCGCTGGCGGATCTTTCGGTGAATTTAGTCGACATCGCTGAATGATTCGGTGAGTCGCCCTTCTACTGTTTCATCGCTATTTTATGATTGCCTTCAACATCTTCACATTATGGACCATTAGGCAGTATAGTACTGCTTTATGGAACTATTCGGCGAAGTGTCGACTGCTCTGTTTATCGCCTTTTTTATCCTCTTCCTTCAGGGTTTCGCGTACTGGAACAAAATGTAGAATCTATCCCTTTGGCGACTCGCCAAGTATGCTCGGCGGAGCTCAGGCTTCAGCTTCTTCGTTCTTTTCAGCCTTTTTGTTCCTTTTTGCGCTTAAGTGTCCATGCTTTCACTAAAACTTCAAATACCTGAAACTTAAGAGTTATCATAAGATATTTAGACAAAATACGCATTCGAGGACAATATTCTTATCAAAATAAAGCCCTAAATGAGTCCAATTTGTGGACTCATCAACACCCCAAACTTAAACTTTTACTTGTCCTCAAGCAAACTCAAGTTCAGCCATTCAAAAAGGGTATCTTAAACAGTGCTACACAAGATTCAATCATGAATGCACACAACAAGACTAAATTTACTTGTGGAAGGATCAATTGTGTACTCAAAGATTCAGGTTGTGACACACCATTACCAAAGATTCCCATTCTCACAATACCTGCTACTTGTGCAAGTTCAAGCTCGACGGAAAGTATCTAAATGCCCTCACATGAAGAATGATTCCATATTCATACACAGAGGTTAATCAATTCAAGATCAGGAATCAGATGCAACGCTCACACTCAAAAAAAGAGGAACACAATGCATGTTTTCACCCATAGGTTTGCCCTTATTTTCCAATCGACTTTTGATTTGGTTTACTCAAGATCAAAGAGGTCTTTCTAAGGCTTGTAATGGGGCTGAGTGTAAAGGTATGGTTATTTAGGCTCAGTGACTTTTTCTTCGTGGGATGTGGTATTCTCAAGGCATTCCCTTCTTTTCCTTTATCAATTCTTTTTCTAGTGCTTCGAAGTCCTCTTTTTATTCACCTTCATGGATTGCTTGGAAACCCAATTTCCTTCGTACTTTATTCCACAATTTTTTTTTTAATTAAAGGGGTTTCCACTTGTACAATACCATGGGTTAGGGGGGGGACTCTTTCTTGCACTTCTTGACTTCTCCTTTTCCTTTTCACCACACCCCCAATTTAGACTTTTGGCCTAAGTTGACTATTCACTAAATCACAAATTAAGAGGATTATAGGTAGTGGGTCAAGTATGGTCTAGGATTCATCAAGGTTCTTTCAAAGAAAGGTAAATCTCAAAGGGTGTTCAAAAGAGTTTCACACTCACGAGTAGGTCATAGAAGATGTATATGTCAAATTTGGCTCACACTCTTTAAAGTTGCCTACGATCATTTCAAGAGGACACCTTTCTAAATCAATCAGACTAACAGGGCAAATTCTAGGTTTATTCATGCATGGTTAAAAGCAAGCTAATCACACAAGGTATCGACACTTAAGTCAAACAAGTCTACACACTTTCGCTAGTGTGCATTGGTCATCACAAGAGAATCAATTCGATAACTGGCTAATCACAACGAGATGCAAATAGTTCACATATTGTCTATGCAACTTCATTTTGCCTCATTGTAGCCGTACATTCATGTGCGTTAAATTGAGAGCACTATTCAAGTCACTGGTATTGATCGAAACTAAGACTTTAATTTTTGCAAAAGAATAGCCACATTCACTTCACAAGGGGTGGCAAAAATGTGTGAAAAATTTAAATTTTTTGGAAGGGTCAAAATTATTCAAAATCATTTTGCAATTAAAAGTAAACGGAGCCACGAGCTCAAACAATCGCAAAGCAGTTTTAAAAACACAATTAAAACAGATAACCCAAATATTCACAAAACACAAGTATCTAAAACAAGCACACAAAAGGTGAGCCTCACCCCACCACAAATAAAAAATAATTTGTCCTCAAATGCAAGTAATACTAAATTCAAAAGTAGATGTAAGCAAGGTAGAGAGGAGGATGGAGAAAGGTCCTGTCTACGCAGTCTCTCTATCTGTTGAGGCATTAGTGCCCGATGCATCTCCCTGAAGTGAAACAATGGTCCCCGGGTTATTGTTGTGCTGATCCTCATAGTTTGCCTCTGTAGCAAGATTAACTGCAATCATCTGATATATCTCATGAGCTGCTCCGAAGGCCCGTATTGCATTAACTAAACCTCGATCCCATGGAGGCACATTAGGGTCGATGGGTATTCGTCTCTTTGCCCTGGCTTCTTGGGTATATTTCCTTTGTCTGGCTAGCTCTGCTTTCTTTTCATCGTCTTTAAATTCGTGCGCTCTTATGTGCCTGGGTGGATCATTTCTCCCTGCGACATTTGGTCTAGCCATTTCTGCAAAGACTCCAAGGCTTAGTTCAATAATAATTCAAATAAGAGCAAAAAAGTGTCTCTGATTTTGGACTCCCTTAGCCAAGCTAGTCGGCGAAGTGCTTATCCTATTAGGCTAGTCGTTGAAAATGATGTACAAATGATACAAGGGCGCAAACAAAGGGCGAACAAGGGATCTTTCGGTGGACCGCCGAGTGCATTTCGCTAATTAAACTGACCACCAAAAGTCATAGATTAATCAATGGATAAAGTATTCAGGTAAAGGCTAAGTGGTGATGTTAGGCGAACAGCTGAGCAGTTCAGCGGAATTTGTCCATCTCGCCGATCAGCTCAACGTGTCTATTTTTGACCCAGCATGTCAAATTTCACCCTGCAACCCCATATAATGCAACTTACACTTATATTTGACCGTCCAGTTTCTGCTCATTCGGCGATGTTAGTCGATCTCGCTCAGTCACTAGACGAAATACCGAATGTCTAATTACCTTATCGAATATAACATAGTTTTTAGTTCAGGTGAGCTGGGCATCGACGGTCAGTATCAAGATCGCCAATTGGATTGGTGATGCACCAACAAAATTCATATTCCACCGAGTTTTATAGTTTCAACCTTTAAGATGTATTGCGTCAAATGGTGGGAATGATCGGGTACACCGAACTTGTCGGTGATCCGCCAAACTGAACTATTTTTCGCTCCCATACATCTTTTCAAGCACTTTCCTTACTCAATCTGTACAAATAACACACTATTATTTTATCAAGATAACAAAAGGTGAGTAAATGGTTTTGGGTTGCCTCCCAAACAGTGCCTTAGTTAACGTCGCGACATGACGCAAATTAACCTTCAGACCTCACTCTTGGGGTTGGCCATGGTATCACTAGGCAAACCCCCTTGTTGTCTCACATTTAGATGAGACGAGATATGACCCATTTTGGTCTCTAACTGTTCGATTGAAACTGAATGAGAGGTGACAGTCTGGCTGAGGGTAAACACGTCTTCTTTTTGTCTGACGCTTCAACTTTGTTTATAATACGCCAGAGCATATCCTCGACCTACCACCTTCCGAATCCTTAGGTTTCTGATGCTCGTGGGGAGGCACATATATATATATTCCCCCATTCTTCCAATTTGGATTACGGTCCCCCCATTCACGATTTCGATCCTTCTAGCCTTCATCTCTGACTCATCCTTGATTACCACCCTGTCTTGTGTAGTTTAAGCAGTAGCCCCCGCCTTGGTTAGCTAGAAAATTCACTTCCTCGTCATACATGGATTCAAACTTCATCTCCTCAGGATTCGCAACCCCAATTCCCACATCATTGACACCACATGCCCCAGCCCCATGACATTCTTGGATAAAATCTCAAGCTGCGTCATGATCTTAGCCATGTTTTGGTCTCTGTCATTATCTTTCTCAACCTGTTCCTTGGATAGCTGAAATGTGACCGTTGAGACCTGGTCTTTGCGGGTGTACCACACCCTATTGATGGTTGTCATGCCATCGAGAAGTTGAGCTGCTACTGCATATGGTTTTTGCATTAATCCTTTGGGCGAGAGTTGGTTAGCTACACCTTTGTTTATCGAGTCTAGATTCCGGTAAAAGTATTGAAGAAGCACGTTATTAGGTAGACCATGGGTTGGGCATTGTAGCATCAATTTTTTAAATCGGAGCCAAGTTTCGTGCAGAGGCTCTCCATTCAAACGCTTGAAGCTTTGGATGCTCTCCTGATTAGTTATCATCTTCGAGGGAGGGAAAAATCGCACATTAAATACGGTGACCAACTCCGCCCACGAAATGATCGAGGTACGTGATAACTCAGCTAACCACTTGCAA